>CAUYQV010009305.1:0-50157 GCA_963574575.1 Galagoides demidoff | reverse complement strand
CCAAAACAACAATGACAGCTACAACCAAAAAATAGCCGGGTATTGTGGCGGGCACCTGTGGTCCCAGCAACTTGAGAGGCTGAGGCAGGAGACTCGCTTGAGCCCAGGAGTTGGAGGTTGCTGTGAGCTGTGATGCCACAGCACTCTACCCAGGGGGATAGCTTGAGGCTCTGTCTCAAAAAAAAAAAGATTTGGTTTAACAAGCATACTTTCTGTTTTCTAACATCCTAAATTGAAACCAAAAAAAGACAGATATTTTTAAATTAATTTTTTTTTTTTTAGAAGCAGGGTCTCACTCTATAGCCAAGAGCTGAAGTACAATGGTGTGAACATAGCTCACTGCAGCCTGAAATTCCTGGCCTCAAGCAATCCTCTTTCCACAGACTCCTGAGTACCTGGGACCACAGGCGTGCACCAGTGTACATGGCTAGAATACATTTTTCTTTTAAACTTGCAATAAGAGTTACTTATGATTTAAAAATAAATATTCACAGGCCAGGCACGATGGCTCATGCCTATAATCCTAACACTCTGGGAGGCCAAGGGAGATGGGTTGCCTGAGCTCATAGCTTTGAGACCAGCCTGAGCCAGAGGGAGACCCCATCTCTAAAAATAGCCAGGCGTTGTGGCAGGCACCTGTAGTCCCAGCTACTCTTGAGGCTAAGGTAAGAGAATCGCTTGAGTTTGAGGTTGCTGTGAGCTATGATACCTTAGCACTCTACGCGGGGCAACAAAGTGAGACTCTGTGTCAAAAAAAAAAATTTTAATAAAAATTAAAAAATAATAAAAATAAAAAAATATTCACAAGCTCTTCCACATTGGAGTACATACAGCAAAAGGCTGCTGAGCTGTTGGCCTTGGGAGAAGCTGAAGCATTTGGTCTGTTCTCTGCCATGTGGTCTTTGAGGGTTCCCAGCTGCCAAGGTCAGTGCAAACATGCACTATGCTCATTTTGCCCACAGGAAGTTCCTTTGCTACTCTGGTGTAGGTGGAATTTGCCCTTTTTTCAATCAGAGCCCTTTGGGTGTAAGTAACAGAAACCTGCTCAGCTTTAAGCTTATAAGAGGAATCTTTTTATGAAGATACAGGAAGTGCAGCTGAGCAATGTGAAGGACCAAAGATAAGAAATGGAAAGTTCTACAGATCCAATCAGCCAGTCTAGGGGGCTAGTTCCATGGTGCAAATGTAGTCACAGGCAATCAAAATGGTTAAGAGCTTGGACTCTGGAGTCCAATGACTTGAGTTGAAATCCTGGTTCTACCACTTATAAACTGTGTGACCTTGGGCAAGTTACTTAACCTCTCGGTACTCCACTTTCGTTATCTTAAAATGGGGTAATAATGGGTATCTACATCATTAGGTTCCCATGGGGATTAAAAGTGTTTATACATGTTAAATGCTTTAAAATAGTGCCTGGCATGTAGAAAATTCTAACATTGATTATACAGTACTATTATATCTTCCACAATTAAACGAAAGGCCATATAATTGCAGCACAGTAAATGTTAGCTTTCAGGCTTTTTTTTCTTTTTGTTTTTCTTTTTTTTTTTTTTCAGATGGAGCCTCAAGCTATCCCCCTGGGTAGAGTGCCATGGCATCACAGCTCATAGCAACCTCCAACTCCTGGGCTCAAGCGAGTCTCCTGCCTCTGCCTCCCAAGTAGCTGGGACCACAGGCGCCCGCCACAACGCCCGGACATTTTTTGTGTTGTAGCCATTATTGTTGTTTGGCGGGCCCGGGCTGGGGATTCGAACCCGCCACCTTAGGTGTACGTGGCTGGCGCCTTAGCCGATTGAGCCACAGGCGCCGAGCCAAACAGAACTCTTAACTGCCAAAAAGGGATTCAGGTGTCAGTGTCTCTCAAAAGCTACTTCCTGCTGGCTTTGGGCGGAAGATATAGGGAAAGGCAGTTAGAAGTTCTCTTCCCTAACTTAATAAACTCTTGCAACCTATTCCCAACCTTTTCTCTTTGCTGTTTTATGGAAGGCTTTTCTCACCCCTGAGGCTGAAGGCTTGTTTACTAAAGGTTCTTATCTTCTAGTTCTATCTTTTCTCTTTTCCTCTTGTTTAAAGGCCTTTTTTTCTGCTTTTTTTCTCCAGATGCTTCACAGAAGAGACTAAAGGCTTTTATTGGCTTTTTTTCCCCATAGAAGTTAAAATTTGGAAAGAGAAAACATTAGGAAAGAAGAGAAAAAACCAAATGAGAAAGGCCTGTGTTGGCTGTCTTTCTTAGATATTTCTTTTCCCTCTAAATATTTCTATTTCTCTTTTTTTTTTCTTATTTGCTAAGCTTATTTCCCTCTCGGTCCGCATTCACTGAATCCTACTCGCAGCACCGTTTGTCACATCCTACTCCTGCCACCGCTTGTCAGGTCCCAGGACTGGCCAGGTCTTGGGCCCAACTTAACTAGGTTCCCCAGCTTCTAGATTGGCCAAAGGTCCCACTTGCCCTGAGCAGAGTTTCCCTTTGGACTTCCTCCCACTGTCTACAAAAGGCTTCACTTTACCTCCACGTTTCCCTTTTGGTCCACACCCCTGGTGTCCTGTTGCCCCACCATTGCCGGGGCTACCCCACCCAGAGCTCAGTCACCCCTTCAGCTCCAGCCAGCTTCCTTCTGACAGGCCCTCCAATTCTCTTTCCAGGGGCCATACTCAAGCCAGAAAGGGGCGTTCACTGACTTTGTGGTCTCAGCCTTTGTCCCAGCTGTTCCTGCTCCTGCCTCCCTCCCTTGGCAGGCTGCTCTAGGCACCCGGCCAGGGGAGGGGCCTGCCTCCCCCAGGGCAGAGCCCCTCCTCTCAGGCCCAGTCAGCTCCTGCTGCCCTGGTTTGTTGTCTATCCAAGGA
The DNA here is from genome assembly GCA_963574575.1 of Galagoides demidoff. NCBI lineage: Eukaryota > Metazoa > Chordata > Mammalia > Primates > Galagidae > Galagoides > Galagoides demidoff. The sequence goes on along the minus strand of CAUYQV010009305.1, from coordinate 47,313 downwards.
CAGTTCAGAACACCAGCACGCCCAGCTACACCTGATAGGAGGCTCTGGAGGACCCTCTGGGCCATCTGTGTGCCTTCATTTATGGGCACGGTGTGCAATGTGTGTGCTCATCCTGCCTCTGGCCATCCAGGGCCTTCCTTCCTGGTAGGAAGGGCCTGTGGGCTGAGGGATACTGGTGGGAAACTGGGGCCTGGAGCCCAGTACTGGCCACACTCAGAGACTCTCTTCTGGGGCCTGGCCAGGACTAGCTATAGGCTAGGCTTCGATGAGGCTGAACTTCAATGCGGCTTCAATCCCTCCCTCAGAGTCCCAAGCTATAAGAAAGATGCCTTTCCTGGGCCTGTGACACCAGACCTTCCACCCAGGCAAAATCACAACCCAATTGTCCCTGCACATTCCAGATGGCCAGGGCAGTGCCCAGACCCTGGCCCCATCAAAGGCTACCCTTTGGCCTGTTGGGAACGAAGACTCTGCTGAGAGACCACTGTACACACATGTAAAAGCAAAGGAGTGTCTTTATTCAAGCATATGCTCGGGCCACAGGATTTGACAGTCAAACTGCTCAATCTGTGACCCTGTTACAAGGGAAGTCTAGGCTTTTATATTATTTATTACAAAGCATCTTGGGTTGCAACAAAATGCTAGGGGAGATGAAGGGAGAAGGAGCCTGCACGGGGCTACTGGTTGGCTGTTTTGGGGTCTAGGGGTCCTGATACGTTGAAGACTTTTTGTTTGTTTGTTTGTTTGTTTTTGACACGGAGCCTCAAGCTATCCCCCTGGGTAGAGGGCCATGGCATCACAGCTCACAGCAACCTCCAACTCCTGGGCTCAAGCGAGTCTCCTGCATCCGCCTCCCAAGCAGCTGGGACCACAGGCGCCCGCCACAACGCCCGGCCATTTTTTTGGTTGCAGCCATCATTGTTGTTTGGCGGGCCCAGGCTGGGGATTCGAACCCACCACCTTATGTGTATGTGGCTGGCACCAAGCCACGTTGAAGACTTTTGCGGTTAAGGACTTTCTAAGAAGGGCTATATGCCTGCTCCTGATAGGGGGTCCCCACCTAGGCTGGCTGTCCCTCCTTGGGTGGTGCCGCTTGTGATTTTTCCTGGAACTGGGCCTGGGGCCCAGAATAGAGCCCGAATAGAGCCCACCACAAAATGGAGTCACTGCTGCCTCTTCAGGCCCTGCACCCCTGGTGATCCTACCGCATGGCTCCCAAACTGTATGGCATTCTCAGTGCTGTAATTCCCATTTTGCCAAAGGCACAAAGGAGAATAGCCCCTGGCCTGGCTGGCATGCAGGGTATGTGTGTGTGTGTGGGGGGGGGGGGGTCACAGCAGACAGGCAAGACACTTTGGGGGTCGGGGGTTAAGGGGTTGAGTCTGGGGCCAGCTGACTAGCATCCAGCTACCTGTCCCTGAGCAGCCCCTTAAGCCTGGCCTGAGCCCTCTTCCCTGCCCTGCAGGATGAAGGTCTGCCCCCTCTCCAGGAAAACCTTTGGCCTCTGCAGTCCAAGCCTCTGTGTCTCCCAGGCAATGGGGACAGCAGGGAGGGACAAGGCCTGAGCCAGGAGTGGAAACTGGGCCCCATCTGAGCTGTTTCTCTTCTGTTTCTGGGCTTGTGTGACTGTGGCTACCCTTGCCTTCTCTGCCTCTGCGTCCTCACCTGTCACCTTAGTCCAGGGGCTGTGTGAGCTCCAACTGACTTAGCCCTTCACGCTGCTTGGCTGTGAGCAGGCTGTGTCCTGGGCTGGGCCATGCAGCCCAGAGCCACGTGGTCCAGGGTAGCTGCTCAGCATGGCAGACTGGCTGATGCTTTCTTGCAGAAAGGGTATCCTGCGGGCTAGCCTGGTCCTGCGGAACCCTGAGGGTTGGCTCTCCAGGCTTTATTCCATAAGCAGAAGTGGACCCTCCTTTCCTCAGAGCGCAGCCCACAGTTTCTTAAAGTTCCGAAGGCCAGGGAACAGTGGAGTTCTCAGGCTGGCCTCAGTACACTTGGAACAAGACTGCTTCCGAGCCAGCTCCGCCCTCCCCCACCCGCCGGGTCCCCTGCCTCCACGACTGCCCAGGACAGGGTGGTATCCTCTGAGCTGAGGGGACAGGAAAAAGGAGGGTGAGCAACAGCCACGGGGCGCTGGGGTTGGACCCAGGGGCTAGAAAGGCCGGCACTGTGAGTCAACCGTGGAAGTGTTTCCCACCTGGACTCACAGCCCCATCCCAGAGGGCGGTGGGCGGGACTAGTCCGCACACGGGTGGGGCGGTTAGTGGGCGTGTCGGATCCGCCTCCCGCCCCCGCGCCCCACCCCGGGTCGTCCCTACCCTTCAGTCCCGCGGCCCCGACCGCCTATCCCTCCCGGCTTCCCGCAGACTCTCCGCTCCTGGACCTCCCGCGCCTCCGCCCATGGCTGGGAAGGTGCTGTCACTGCTGCCTCCGCTGCTGCTAGCCGCGGCAGGCCTCGCCGGCCTTCTGCTGCTGTGCATCCGCACACGCGACGTCCGGGAACCTCCCGCCCTCAAGGTGCGCGTCCGGGCACCCGGCACAAGTCCAGAGCGCGGCAGGTTCGGGCCCCGGAGCAGGGCGGGGCGGCTCGGAATCCAAGCAGGGCCAGGCTGCGCCTGCGTATCTACCCGAGATCCCCACACACGCTCTGCCCCCAGCCAGGCTGGGTGGGTCCCGGGTGCGGGCCAGGGACCTGGCGCGGCGCGGCGCGGCGCTTCCGGGGGCGACGCGGAGCTGGTGCTGAAGCCCGAAGTCCCAAGAATTTCGTCCTCGCCGCGGAGCAGCCCAGAGGCTGTTTCTCCAATCCCTAGATGCAGCCCCTGGGGCACCTCGGCTTCGTCAAGAGCTGCTCTCCCCTGCCCAGCGTGGCCAACCCAAGGGAGCCCTGCACCACCACCCAGATTACACATTAGAGGCGCATAGGCTTATAGTCTGTCTGGCCCTGACGGAGAGCAACAGAGCCAGGGCCACCTGGCCACCACTTCGGTGGCCCCGACAGTGCGGGAGCTGCCCTGGAAGAGTTTGGCGGAAGCAGCCGGAGCTGGTCCTGAAGGGCTTGGGGCGGGGTAACCTGGATCTCCACCCCTCCTAGGGCCAGCTGCCCCGGTGGACCCTTTAATCCTATACTTGGCTTGTGGGGGTGGGGGGAGGGCTGGGGCGGACAGCCTGGATGGAGCCCAGTTTGGGAGGTACGAAGAGCGGAACTTGGGTGCAGGACCACGGGGCAGGGGTGGCGGAGGTGGACTGGAAAATCTGTTTGAGCTCCCTGGGCTCTGGGGGAGCTCTTTGGGGTAAGGGCCCAGGAGGCGTGGTCTCCAGCCGGGCTTTCCCAGTTGGATTCAGGCCCTCACAAATGAGGCCCTGAGTTGGTCCCTCCTGCTGGGACGGTCCATCCAGCACCTGCAGCACCAGCTTCTCTCTCTGGCCTTGGCTTTGAGGTCTAGGGAGAGGGTTTGAGGATTTGATCGCCACACTCTGCCTCAGTTCATTTCTGCACCCTCAGGCTGACCTAAGATCAGAGCAGATGGAGGCAGGGGAGGAGGAAGGCTTGGGCTCCTTCCGCAGCTAGGCTTCCCTTCCAGGGGACCTCAAGTTCCCAGGAGAAAGTTTCAAATGTGGTCCCAGGACCCTAAGTCTCTGACACAGGTCCCCCAGCTTCTCCTTGCCAGGGAACTACTGACCAGTCCTGGCATGCTGGCTTGAGGCAGTGAGAAAGGGAAAAATCACTAGTGGGGATTCCTGGCCCTCTGCCCTCCACCATTCTCCATGTAATCAAGCTGTGTCACTGTGGTTGTCCTTCTCTGAGTTTTAGCACAAAATTTGCTATGTGATAAGGTGGAGTGGGGTGCTTTCAGAAACCCTGGATCCCCCAGCTAACTCTTTACCCCCACTCCCAGTATGGCATTGTCCTGGATGCTGGTTCTTCCCACACATCCATGTTTGTCTACAAGTGGCCAGCAGACAAGGAGAATGACACAGGCATAGTGGGCCAGCACAGCTCCTGTGATGTTGGAGGTGAGGCTCCCCAGGCTTGGACACTCCTCAGCCTGCACATTCACTCACTGTAGCACCTCAGGCCTTCTCCAGCCCTAGCTGATACAAGCGAAAGTAGTTAGGCCCCCTCTGGTTGATGCTGGGTGGGGCTCACTCCAGGCAGAAGCTCCAGAAAGAGGCTGGGCCCTCTGGGCCTGGGAGAGGCTATGGGCTGGTGAAGGGTGGAGGGTTTGGGCCTTCCCTAACCCAAGACTGGCCTCCACACCCCAGATAGAGCAGGAGGGCCTCTGAGGATCTGCGAGGCCAGGCCAGGTGGACCATGGCTAGTGTTTTGTCCTAACACCTATGTCCACACCCACTCAGCAGAAGGCAGCCTCAAAGACTGAATGGCATCTGAGTCCCTTTGTCTCCAAACTGAGTGTCTCTGGGGGCTTAAATGGGAAGGTGTGCCACCTGGATTTGGAGCCCAAGATGCCCAGCCCTATTGGCCAATGGCCCACCTAGGGGCCCACCAGGCACAGGTCCATCTCTCCACTTCCCTCTAGGTGGGGGCATCTCCAGCTATGCAGACAACTCTTCTGGGGCTGGTCAGAGTCTTGTTGAATGCCTTGAACAAGCATTGCAGGATGTGCCCAAAGAGAGACATTCAGACACACCACTCTACCTGGGAGCTACAGCAGGCATGCGCCTGCTCAAGTGAGTGTGCCTGTCCTCTGACTTTGCTCCTGGGTCCTCACAACAGCCCCAGTACAGGAGGGCCCCATACACCCTCAGCAGTAGCCCTGTGTCAGGGCTCTGGATGGGCAGACCCCAGGCTCCTCTGCAGCAGGATCATGGCCACAGAGTCCTGTTTCACAGCCTGACCAATCCAGAGGCCTCAGCCAGCGTGCTTGCAGCGGTGACACAGACCCTGACCCAGTACCCCTTTGACTTCCGTGGTGCACACATCCTTTCAGGCCAGGATGAGGGGCTGTTTGGCTGGGTGACTGCCAACTACCTGCTGGAGAACTTCATCAAGGTGGGCCCAGCAGCCAACCACATGAGCTTGGGTGGAGGGTGAGGTGGGATGCCTATCCATCTTCCAATCCAAACTCCACTTTCCACAGTGCGGCTGGGTGGGCCGGTGGTTCCGGCCAAGGAAGGGGACGCTGGGGGCCATGGACCTGGGGGGTGCCTCCACACAGATCACCTTTGAGACAGCCAGTCCAGCCGAGGACCAAAACAATGAGGTCCAGCTGCAGCTCTATGGCCAGCATTACCGTGTATATACCCACAGTTTCCTCTGCTATGGCCGAGACCAGATCCTCCAGAGACTGCTGGCCAGTGCCCTCCAGGTACCCCTCACCCCTGCTCACTCACACTGTGCTGTCCCCTTTTGGTAGGACTGAGAAGAGGTGGGTGTGTAGAACAGAGCCTGGCCAGTGGCCATACCGAGGAGGGCTTCTCCAAACTGGGATTTAGTCACTGGAAGGGACAAGTGGGGAGGACCCTAGCATGTGCAAAGGCCCAACAGCTAGGGAAGGGGCTTGAAAAAGGATGCCAGGAACAGATCTCAGGGGGCCTCGAATGCCTCACCAAGGGATTTGGTTTTTGTCCAGCAGGTGATGGGGAGCTGTGAATTGCTCCTGAGCACAAATCTGATGTTGTGGGGGATTCATCAGGCAGGTCCCCTGGGTGGGCGTGGCAAGCAGTGCTCAGAGTTGTGGTGCCACTCACTCACCTGGTGATTCCCTCAGACTCATCGCTTCCATCCCTGCTGGCCGAAAGGCTATTCCACACAAGTGCTGCTCCAGGATGTTTACCAGTCACCATGCACCATGGCCCAGCAGCCCCAAACCTTCAAGAGCAGAGCCAGGGTCAAGCTATCGGGGACCAGCGACCCAGCCCTCTGCCGTGACCTTGTCTCTGACCTCTTCAACTTCTCCTCCTGTCAATTCTCCCGATGTTCCTTCAATGGGGTCTTCCAGCCTCCCGTGGCTGGGAACTTTATTGTGAGTCTGGGAAGACTGGGGTCTTAGGTGCCTTGGGTGCCAGAGGCCTGGCCACAGCATCACTGTGTCTGCAGGCCTTCTCTGCTTTTTTCTACACCGTGGACTTCCTGAGGACTGTGATGGGGCTGCCAGTGACCACCCTACAGCAGCTAGAGGCAGCCGCAGTGACTGTCTGCCACCAGACCTGGGCTGAGGTGAGGCCTGCTTACCTCTTCCTCCAGGGTTGCACAGGAAGGCTCAGCAGGCAGCCTCCCCAGTCAGCATAGAGGGGCCACAGCAAGCACCACAGACTCAGGCAGTGGCCAGGCTGGAGCTGGGAATTGAGAGCCAGAAGAGGCAGGGATTCAGGTCTCCCTTAAACCTGACCCTACACCCAAGACCTGGAGAGTAAAGGGAAAGATGGAGCTAAGGCCTTGTGGCTGCAGGAAGCTTGGAGCAGACAGAGCAGAGAGGACTGTGGCTGGACAGGGGCTACGGGGAAGGGGAGTGGCCAACCATGGAGAAGTAAGACTGGCAGGAGGGACTCAGCAGTAGAATTGGCAGGGATTGGGGTGAGGGGCGAGGGATGGAGACCACCCTCAGGTCTCTAGCTTCTGCCACTGGTCAGACACTAGTGTGTGGCAAGGAAAAGATGGAGGATTTGGGTACATGAAGTGTGAGATGACCATGGAGGTTCTGGGAGAAGTGGGGAGCATCTGAAGGACTTGAGTGGTGACAGAGGACCCCTCCTGTCCTCCCTCTGCCTTGTCTCCGGCAGACTAGGGCTGTAGGGAGGTACAGGACAGGGGGCAAACCCAGGAGCAGGGGCGGACTCCAGCCTAGAGCTCCTCCTGTTCCCTGGGTCACGTGCCAAGATTGCTGCTGCCCTCTGCTCCCTGGCTATCACTGGTGCCATCCTTAGCTACGGAAGGATGCCGCTGTGGGTGCTGCCCCCTTGTACTAGGTCTTGCTGAGCCGTTTCTGGGCCGGTGTGGTGATCTCTGGCCTCCCACTTTCCCTGGGGGTGAAGGGTGCAGCACGCTGCTCGGTGGTCGCCCACCCGACGGCCTCCCACCCGTATCCCAGCTGCAGGCTCGGGCACCAGGGCAGCAGGCTCGCCTGGCCGACTACTGCGCCGGGGCCATGTTCGTGCAGCAGCTGCTCAGCCGGGGCTACGGCTTTGATGAGCGCGCTTTCCGCGGTGTGGCCTTCCAGAAGAAGGTGGGACCGGCGGGGCGTGGTGGGCGGGGCCTCCCTGGAGTGAGGCCGGGCTCCGAGGCTGAGGCCACGCCCCTTGCCTGCAGGCAGCGGACACAGCGGTCGGTTGGGCGCTTGGCTACATGCTAAACCTGACCAACATGATCCCCGCGGACCCGCCGGGGCTGCGTAAGGGGACCAGTTTCAGCTCCTGGGTTGTCCTTTTGCTGCTCTTCGCTACAGCGCTCTTGGCCGCCCTGGTCCTACTGCTACTCCAGGTGCGCTCCGCCAAGTCCCCGAGCGCCATCTAGGGGCGGGCGGGTGCAGCTGCCCACCTCAGCCCCCCTCATCCTTACACGCCACCCCTGCATACCCATTCCTCCACCCTATTCTCGCCATCCCACTACCCCGCTTTCTACCCTCGCCGTCCCACCACCCCTCCACCCCACTCCCTGCATCCTCATCCCTCCATCCCTCCTGTTCCATCCCACCACTTCTCCACTCCACTCTTACTGTGCCCCCCACCCAATCCCTGCTCCCTTCATCCCTCCACCCCACCCTTAGCGTCTCTGCCGCTAAGGCAGCCCAGAGCATTGAGGCTGAGATCGCCTGGACCCACAGGGGGCCGGTGTGGTGCTCTCTGGCCTCCCACTTTCCCTGGGATGTGAGGGGTCCAGCACACTGCCCTGTGGTCGCCGTCCCTACGGCCTCCTGCCCGTGTCCCAGCAGCACGTTGGGGCACCAGGGCAGCAGGCTCACCTGACTGACTACTGCGCTGGGGTCATGTTCGTGCCACAGCTGCTGAGCCGGGGCTACAGCTTCCAGCCCTCTCTGGCCCCCTCCAACCTGGGCTTCCTCTCAGGCTTTGTGCCTTTCCTTCTCTTCTTGGAGTGAGGAATCTCTCAGCTAAGACTCAGGGCCTCCAGGAAATGGGGCCTTTATTCTGATGCTCAGACCCTTCAGAACCCCCATCTGGTGAACTCGAGGTCTATATCTGGGAGAGGGTCAGAGCCCACAGACTCTGAGTCAGCCCAGTGCTTACTTGTAAAAATTTTGTAATAAACAGTTTTTCCCAGAACAGTGAAAGGAGAGTGCATCCTTCCTGTTGCCCATTCCTCCTTCCTTCCAGCTGTGTTGGCCACACAGGTCTGCCTGCCCCTGCTCATGAGGGTGGACACCAGCTCTTCCTACTTCCTCCCTCTCTCTGCCCATACCTGGGGAACTGGCCACTCCCCTGCACTGTCATGGTGGCCCAGGGTAGCAGTGGGTGAGTACATCCTGGGTCTGAGTCTTTTCCAGCTGTCAGCGTCCCCATAAACCACCACACTCAGATCTGTGTCTGTGACCTAGTTGGGACTGAAGGCTGGACCCTGACCTAGAGTGGGGGTGGGTAGGTCAGGGTAGGGCCCAGGGGGCCACTGCCTAGGGCACAGTCGGCATCGGTAGGGACTGCAGAGGGAAGGCAAGCCCTGTAGGAGGTGGTATGGGGCAGGAGATGAGGTCAGGACCCAGAGCCCTATCCCATGGAGGGACAAGCCTCACAAAGAGCTTGGCTCTGGAGCCAAGCCATGCATTAGCACTGGGACACCTTGCCCCTCTCAAAAACCTGGGTACAGTTCTTTCTTTCCTTTTTTTTTTTTTTTTGAGACATTCTCACTTGGTCACCTTTTGTAGAGTGCTGTAGCGTCTTAGCTCACATCAACTTCAAACTCTTGGGTTCAAGTGATTCTCATGCCTCGGCCTCCCGAGTAGCTGGGAGGACAGGCACCCTCCACAAAACTCAGCTATTTTTAGAGGGGGGGGTCTCACTCTGGCTCAGGTTGGTCTCCAACCTGTGAGCTCAGGCAATCCACCCATCTCAGCCTCCCAAGTGCTGGGATTACAGACGTGAGCCACCATGCCCAGCCTGGGTACTGAGTTTTCTGCACATAGGAAGCATCCAGCAGTTTCTCCAGCCCCCTCCCCCAAGCGCTGTTTTCTCCAAGATGAGAAGGCTGGTCTTGGCTACTTCTCCCACCACCCACCTTTCTGGGAAGTGAGCTCAGACACTATTTCTGTCTGACTGGTGCTCGTGGGTAAGGGCAGTGGTTCTTATTCTGCGTGCCCCCTACACCTTTCTGCCATTTCTCCAGCTATTTCACCAAGCTGACAGGTTCCAAGACTCTGAGGACTCAGGGGAGGCACACGGTTGAGGCTCATCCTGTTAATCACTAAACCAGAGAAATTGTTCCCAGTGGGATTTGGTTGGTGCGCTGTCAGGAGGCTGCAGGGGAGGTGTAAGGGCAGCATCATGCTGCTTGTTGTGTGAGGCCTCAGGGAACTAAAAGATGGTCACCTGGAGATCATGAACACCTTGGACAGCTCCCATCTCGCTGTCAGCAGCAGCTGTAGGTCATTCTTGCCCCCTGGTGGCCTTATTGAGAGCGGCTGTCAGGACTGGACTAGGTCTGTGCCTGAGTGTTGGTTTTACCTGTGTGTATCCGAGTGCCCCAGTGCCTCTTTGGGCACACCTGTGCATCCCTGTGCACCTGTCTGCGTTTGGCGGTCCTGCGGTCCTGCGTTCCTGTGTGCTCCGGTCTCTAGGCTTGGGCAGTTCCTCGGGGTGGGGGTGAGGGGCTGGCGGTCCAGCAGGGGAGAGGCAAGGCGGGCGCGCATTCTGGGAAACTGCGCGCCGGCCAATGCCAAGCCGGATTTCTGGGTGCCCAGGAACCCCGAAGCCCAGAGGGGCCCAGAGAGGCCGGGACAGAGGGACAAGAGCTGTGGGGAAGAGCCCGCGGAGGGGTCGCAGCTTGCTGGCGCGGTCCCGCCCCCGTAGATGGGGCGCGCAGGCGCATTCCCCAAGCGAGCCTCACGCCGCGCCACCATCCCGGATCCTTTGCCACAGCGTCAGCGCCGCCGCCGCTGCCGCCTTTTCCTCTTCCTCCTCCGCCCCCTCCCTCTCCTCCGCTTCTCCTAAAGTGGTGCCGGGAGCCTGCGCCCAGCCCCAGTCGTGCGGTGCCATGCTGTCCCATCGGCGGCGCTGAAGGATGGCGACGCCCGTCCCTCCGCCCTCGCCGCGGCACCTGCGGCTGCTGCGGCTGCTGCTCTCTGGCCTCGTCCTTGGCTCGGCCCTGCGCGGGGCCGCCGCCGCCAGCCGCCCGGGTGAGCGAGCGCGCTCGGCGCAGGCCTCGGGGAGCTCCGGGGCCTAGGATCGCCAGACGGGGGCCCGGGCTCTCCAGCCCTCGCTCGCCCAGGCCGCGCTAGCCCGCCTTGCCGGGCATGGGATATACAGGCATGGCCGGGAGGGCGCCGCGCCAGGACCGCCGAATGGCTCCGCTGGATGGGGCTTCTCTGGGTTCCCGGAGGCCAACCTCAAGTTCCTGCGCTTCTTGTCCCTGTGCTTCTTGTTTTTGTCGCTGGGTCTGTGAGCCCCTCTGTGTCTTAGAAGGTTCTTCTCTGCCCTGGCGACGATCTGGCCTTGGGTGGGCCCGCCGGCCGAGGTCTGTCCAGTGAGCGTCTTTGCGTGTGTGTCTCCGTGGCTCCTACGGGTGCGGGGCCGTCCCTGGGTGCCTGGCGGCCCTGCTGGCTGTGTGTTTCCTGGGCCGGGGTTACAGTGCGCGGCTGCCAGTCCATATGCCTTGGGTGGTGCCAGTGAGGCGCCTTGCACAGCCTGCCATAGGGGTAGGGTGGGGCAGTCAGTCTTCTGGGCACCTGACACTCTGTCCCAAGCTTAGAGTCTTATTCTAGCTTCCAGAGGGGGAGGCTGTTTTAGCCTCAGAGATTCCTCTTCCACCCCTTGCCCTCGAGGGCACTGGCCATTCTTTCTTCTGGACTAAGGGCTGTAGGTAGACTCTTGAAGACAGTGATGAGTCCAGGGTCCTGGGGGACTCTCCCTGCTTCACAGATAGGCATGGAGGCTCCAGGCAGCCTGGGTCTGTAGGACCCCAGGATCAAAAGCTCACCTTTTGGGGCCGGGCACGGTGGCTCACACCTGTAATCCCAGCACTTAGGGAGGCCGAAGTGGATGGATGGCTTGAGCTCATGAGTTGGAGACCAGCAAGAGCAAGACCTCATCTCTAAAAAGAAATAGCCGGCTGCCTGTAGTCTCAGCTACTTGGGAGGCTGAGGCAAGAGTTTGAGGTTGCTGTGAGGTATGACGTCACAGCACTCTACCAGGGGCAAGAAGGTGAGACTCTGTCTAAAAAAAAAAAAAAAAAAAGGCTCAGTGCCTGTGGCTCAAGTGGCTAAGGCGCCAGCCATGTACACCTGAGCAGATGGGTTCAAATCCAGCCCAGGCCTGCCAGACAATGTCCGCTGCAACAAAAAAATAGCCAGGTGTTTTGGGGGATGCCTATAGCCCCAGCTACTTGGGAGGCGGAGGCAGGAGAATCGCTTGAGCCTAGGAGTTGGAGGTTGCTGTGAGCTGTGATTCCATAGCACTCTACCCAGGGCGACAGCTTGAGGCTCTGTCTCAAAAAAAAAAGGGGGGGGCCCACCTGTGGCTCAAAGGAGTAGGGCACCGGCCCCATATGCTGGAGGTGGTGGGTTCAGACCTGGCCCCGGCCAAAAACTGCAAACAAACAAACAAACAAAAACCTGGGGCAGCACCTGTGGCTCAAAGGAGTAGGGCACCACCGGCCCCATGTGTTGGAGGTGGTGGGTTCAAACCCCGCCCTGGCCACAAACTGCAACAACAAAAAAAACTAACACCTCACCTTCTCCTGAAAGATTCTGAACTGGGAGAAATTCACTCAATTCTCCTTGCCCTGTAGGAGAGGGGCTATTAGCCCATTTTACAGACGAGGAAACTGAGGCACAGAGAAGTTAAGTGGCTGGTACGTGGTACAACTGGGATGCTAATCTGGGCCATCTGGTTCTGTGTGTGCAACCTTAAGAGGCCAGACCAAAGCAGGCTTCCTCCTGGGTGCAGTGCCCTTGGACAGGAGGTTGACATGACCAGAAGGGGCTTCTGAGGAAGCCTGGGGGTGGAGTATGACTGGCGGATGGTGGAGGCTGTCTTCGGAGGAAATGGTACTGCAACAGCTGTGCTGAGCCTAGGGTGGGCAGGTGCCATCCCTCAGTGCATCCCCTCTTCAGCTTTATGTCATCTGATTGGGAGACCTGGCAGGGCCACTCCCTAGGCAGCCCCTCCCACCCCTAGTGCCCAGTGCCTAGGAGGGGTCCTCAGGTGGCCCAAATGTGCCCGCCACTTTCCAGCTGGGACCTCCTTCCCCACCTCAAAGCTAGAGGGGTGGCTTCCTCTTCAACATGAAAGAGCAGCTGCATCCTACTGGGGAGCTAGGGAGGCCCCTGGACTGCAGAACCACTGTGAACTCTGGGTTATCAGAACCAGGGGCAGGTGGGCGGCGCCTGTGGCTCAGTGTGTATGACGCCAGCCCCATATACTGAGGGTGGTGGGTTCAAACCCAGCCCCGGGGCCAAACTACAACAAAAAAATAGCCGGGCGTTGTTTCGGGTGCCTGTAGTCCCAGCTACTCAGGAGGCTGAGACAAGAGAATTGCCTAAGCCCAGGAGTTGGAGGTTGCTGTGAGCTCTGTGACGCCACAGCACTCTATGGAGAGCGATAGAGTGAGACTCTGTCTCTACAAAAAAAAAAAAAGAACCAGGGGCAGGGACTGTCTGGCTTCCCAGTCACCAGCTGGTGGGTGGGTCCAGGTGGACCTGCTGATTCAGGCTTAATATGTAACTAGCCAAGCCCCAGGCCCAGCCCACGGATACTGAAAGCTGCTAATCTAGGGTCTGGAGAATGAGGGATGCCTGGTATTCACAGTACCCACCTACTACTGGGGTTGCTGGGACTTCCTCAAAGGAGTGCCTACAGCCTGAATATCAGGTTACCAGGGAAACCCACCCAGGCCCGCCAAGGTCCCCCATTTCTTGCTGGGCCCCAGTGGCCCTGCCTGCCCCAGGGCAGAAGCCTGGGCTGAGAGGAAGGATCCTGGTTGGCCTGAGACACCCCTACCCCGGACCACCCCTAAGCAGGGTTGGAGGTCCTGTGGGCTACCTCCCTGGCTCCCCTGGCTAACTGTGGCTAGGGCCAGAGTCCTAGGCCTCAGCACATTCCTTGGCTCAGAGGCAACTCAGCTGCTTCCAGAGGGGAAAGTGAAGCAGTGAGGGCCATTGCCACCCATCCGCCAGCATCAGGATGGACCAATTAGCCATGTGTATAACCAGGACACCATGGTCTGGGCTCTTGACCAGGGAGATGCAAGTGTTAGGACCTAGGAAACTAGTAGGGCCTGGCCTGGAGTTCCCATTACTGCCCAGCTCAGGCCTCAGGTACCTGGGGTACCACCTGGCTCCTGACTGTGGACTTTGGTGGTGTGGCTGCAGGAGTAACCCAACCTGGGTTCTGTGTCTGAAAGAAGTGAGGCCAGTAGACTCTATCTTAGATCTCTGCCCTGGAGACAAGCCAGAGGCTAGACTGGGGCAGTAACCATCTTCTGGGCTGGGTATTGGTTCTGTGGTGGGGTTTGGGGGGCAGCCCTGACATGTGGGAGAGGTGGCTGGCTAGCACTGTGTGCTGCTCCTGAGAGACCCCTGCTCTTAGGGCATGCTGAGGCCACAGGCTAGACTTATGAGGCTGCACAGCCCTGCTCAGGAGGGCTCTGAGCTGCTGGGACAGTGAGGGCCAGTATTTTGTGGAGGATCTGGATCAGGCTTAGAAGGCAGACCCTGGGGAGTAAATGGAGCAGAATAGTTCTGATAAGCCTTGGGCCTGTGTGCTTCCTGGTTCTGAGCCCTGGGAGTAGGGAGGAAGGGCCTACGCAGAACAATGGCCACAGCCAGGCCTGGCCAGCTCTGTGGGGGAGGAGCGGGGTACTGGAGGTGGTGCTGAGGCTGGGCAAGGGCCAAGCTGTGCAGGGCTGTGATTCCGCCCTGCCTTTGCTTCCTTCCAGATGTGGCTGCCTGCCCTGGGAGCCTGGACTGTGCCCTGAAGAGGCGGGCAAGGTGTCCCCCAGGAGCCCATGCCTGTGGGCCTTGTCTGCGGCCCTTCCAGGAGGACAAGCAAGGGCTCTGTGTGCTCAGGATTCGACAGCCTCCGGGTATGGGAGACTACAGATGCTGGGAAGTCAATGGACAGGATGTCCTTCTAAGCCTTTCCTCTCCCACCTTGACACATATGCATCTAGCCCTAAGAAGCTCTGAGCCTCAGCTCCAAGCTCTGTGACAGTGGCCACCAGGTCCCTGAATTTTGTGAGTCCTTGGAGGATTCTCACATCACTCTCCAAGTGGCCTCCCAGGCCTTTCCAGATGTTGGCTCAGAGCCTGGAGCTAGACTGGGGCCTGAGGCAGTTAGCTCTTCCCAGAGCAAGAGGTATCTAGGGAGAAATGCTGGGGTGGCCTCAGGAGAGGAGGAGTGAGAATTCCCTAGGCCTGAGCCCCACAGAATCTACCCTAAACACCTCTGAGCATCTGCTTCCTCACTCCCTGGGCACCTGCTCTGTGTGTCACCTACCCATCCTGTCTATTCAATGACAAAGGTTTAAGAGCATTGGCCTTGTGCCAGGTGCTGGGGGTCCTCTTGAGAGGGTGTGTTGTAGAGGGCACTGAGAAGCGGTGAGCAGGGTCTGCCCTAGAAGGGTTGCCCTCTTTCAGTTTGTGTGTGAGCATCTGGGAGCTTCTGTGTGGATTAGGAAGTTCACAGTAGGGCCCAACGGGGCCCTGCTATCAGCCCTGCCTGTGACAACTGCTCCTCTCTCCTGGTGACCTGGGTGGGGACCTAGATACTTGGGCTTACTTTCGCCTCATCCCCACTCCTCTCGCTGTCACTGTCCCTCTCACCAGAGAAGGTACTTGGAGATGAAGGGGAAAAGGGGTTGCTATCCAGTGCTCCACTGATCCCTTTATGGATAACTCTTTCTTCTCTCCCTGCCTGGCTTTTATACATTCCCCAGCATCTTCTCCTTGTCCCAACCCCATTTTTCCTGAGCCACTGCTGCTCACCTGAAGGCCCTCAGTTGTCACCATGACAACCCAGGATGGATGGGCCTACGGGCTGGTACCAAGTCCTCTGGCTGCCGGTACCTGGGAGGACCCTGGAAGGGGAATGGAGGGCCTGGCCTCCTGGACGGGCCTCTCCATCTTGGAAGACCATCTACAGCTGTGTAATCATGAAACGCTGGGGGCCTCCCCACCTGATGGCCCCTCCCCCTCCCCAGGGAAGGACCGGCCTCAACCCAGACTGGAAGATGAGATTGACTTCCTGGCCCAGGAATTAGCCCGGAAAGGGGCAGGGCATTGGAGTCTCACAGCTCCGCCCCTGCCCAAGGCCAGACAGAAGCTCCCAGAGGCTGGTGAGACACCCCTGACTTTCTTGTCCCCACTGCCCTTGGTCCCAGTCTGGCACTAAAGTTCTAAACGGCCCTCTCTCTCAGCAGCCACTCTGGGGTTCTCAGAGCTGGGTCAAGGACTTGAACCTGGCCTCCTGTCAACGCAGGAAGCCCCTGTGCCCACGTCCCATACCTCCTGGGGCTCCCCTGTGTCCTCTGGGCCAGTGCACATGTCCCCCCTGGAGCCCCGCAGTAAGCACGGGGACAGCCTCACCTTTGGTAGGTCATGGCTGGGCGGGGTGGGGGGGGGAGGAAGGGAGCCCAGCCCTGCAAAGAAAAGGCCACACTTATGGTGCCATCCCCCACCCCCACAGTGCTGATTGTGGCCTTCTGTGTGGCTGGTGGCGCTGCCCTTGCTATGGCAACTGTGTGCTGGTGCAGGTAAGCGTGGTGGGCCCTCGGGGCTGGGCCAGGCTGGGCAGGGCGACACCTGCACACAAAGGTTTCCCATTCCCCACAGGCTGCAGCGGGCCATCCGCCTGACCCAAAAGGCAGACTATACAGCCCCAAAGGCTCCCAGCTCCCCTGTGGCACCTCGGATGTCGGTGCGTGGCCTTGTTCCTAGCCCCCTGGCTCCCACCACCCTGGGGCTGAGACCTGACCTTTGCCCTGCACCTGCAGCCTGGTGACCAGCGACTGGCACACAGCGCGGAGATGTACCACTACCAGCACCAGAGGCAGCAGATGATAAGCCTGGAGCGGTGAGCCCCCTCCCACTCCCCATCCCCTAGCCTGGGCCACAGTGGGCTGAGTGCCCACTTCCAGTTTGGGCCACAGGCACCTGGAGGGTGAGGGGAGGACCCAGCAATCCCGCCCCCCACCCAGGCATAAAGAGCCCAAGGAGCTGGATTCGGCATCCTCTGACGAGGAGAACGAAGATGGCGACTTCACGGTGTATGAGTGCCCTGGCCTGGCCCCGGTGAGTGTGGCCCTTCAGAGGGGCTGCCAGCTCATGGGTGAAGGTCCCTCCCCAGCAGGGTCTCTCCCACTCCCAGGGCACTGCCCACCTAATGCCCACCTTTGCAGACCGGGGAGATGGAAGTGCGCAACCCCCTGTTCGACCACGCCTCACTGTCAGTGCCCCTGCCTGGCCCACGCTCACCGCCTGTGCCACAGTGATCTGGAGGCGGACGATGCCCATCTGCTCCATTAAGAATGCTTTCAGATGTGTGCTTGTAACTGGGCCATGGGGTTCTGGGCTCTGGGCTCACTTGCCAGGGAGACCCCTCCTTTATGCCAGGAGACTTCTTGCCCCCCTTGTACTGTTCATGCTCGGTTTGGACCCCTAAACTGGAGGGGACATGGAGAACCCTAGAGCCCAGGCATGGATGGGGAATTTGGGAGACAAAAGCCAATTAAAGTACATTTCAAACCTGTGGCTTCTGGGTGTGTTGGAAGCATGAGTTAATCTTTAGCCAACCTCACCTTCCAGGTGGGGACCTGGTGGATAGACCTTCAAGTGGAGGTCTGGGGCTTTCTACACCCCTGGAGAGAGGGGACATCTCTGTCCCCTACAAAGACCTTCCCATGGAGACTGAGAAGAGAGGCAGCAGAGGATGGCCCATGTCCCTTTTCTCAGTTAGCCAGAGGAGGGAGGGACAGGATGCAGACGGGGAGTGGGGTTTTCAGCAGGGACCAAAGTGCCCTGGGCCCCTGCAGCATATGGGCAAGGTAGACCCAAGTGGGCAGGTGAGGGAGCAAGATATTAAGGAACCCAAATCCCTGGAGCTGGGTTAGCCACTACTCCCCCAAACTGAGGCGCCAGAGGGCCAGAGTAGGGAAAATGGGACCGTGGGGTCAAAGGCACTCAGACTGGGTCAGCACCAGCTGGGTGTAGAATAGGCTTCAGGGGCTGAACCTGTGTGTCCCTCCCCTGAGGCCAGGGAGCAAGAAGGATTGGTTCAGAAGTCTAGGCTCCTAGCCAGTCCTGAGATGGAAAAGATAAGTCTGGTGGTTTGAGATAGCCAGGTCCCTGAAAAAAAAGTGTTATGTCAGACATGCTGGTGGAAATGGGGTCACCTCTGCTTAGAGCAGCTGGTTTGTCCAAAGCAGTAAGTGTTGGGGGCCAGAGCTCACCCAGACCAGGAGACTTGTTTTCCACTCATCTTCTCACTCCTCAGCTGTGACCTTGGCTGGGAACTTATTTCTCTCTGGGCTGTGGTGTGAGGTGAGAACCTGTGTGGATGGGGCAGGGTGGATGTCGAGCACCAAGCATAGCACATTCTTGTCAACTGTCACTTACCCTGAGCTGCTGAATGGGTGCAGAGATATCAAAGCCTCACTCAGGGCTACAGAGCACCCTGGCACCCTGTCTCACTGGCTGGACCCTGCACTCTGTCCCAGGGATCATGACACTTGTCTGTCCTACCCCTGCTGGCTGGACGCAGGGGTGAGAGTGGCCAGCAGGTGTGTCTCATCTTGTTGGCCTTCTTAGGGTCCCCAGGTTCTCTGCTGCCTGCTCTGAGGTCTTGCCAGAGAGGATGCCCCTCTTAGCAGCAGCTGCAATGAGATGGAAGCCTGTGGGCCTGGGCTGGGGTCTTTTGGGCAGGGGGCCCCCTTAGCCTACTTAGTTGGCACAGACCTCCCCCACCTGCCAATTGAGACAAAGACAACCTATTCATTTGTCCAAACTTCTACTCCCAGCCCTCATGATTCACCCTTACTCCTATACGCCCAGGAGGGCTGGGTGGGCTGCTGTGGGGCCTGCAAGGACTCTAGAGACCCCAATCCTAGCTCAGCCTTGCCCATAGGTCCACAACCCACTCTCCCTCCACCAGCAACTTCAGAGGCTGGTGGTGGTCTCTCTGCTTGGCCTGAGGCTCCCACAGAGAACACCTGTCCTGGCTACTGCATAGCAGATCTCCCCTTGGTCCTCTGGCCAGACCTTACCCAGAGCTCCCGAGCCTTCTGCAGGCCTGGACTTTGGCAGCCCAGCCCTCCTCCACTGATTCTCAGGCTTCTAGGAGAAGAAGCCCAGTATGGTACTGCTGTCTGTGCTTGCAGCCTGAGCAGCCTCCCAAGCATAGGAGCCTAAGGTTGCCAAGCCTCAGAGCCCAGCAAAAACCCTAGAGTGACACATCCATGTGGAGACTCTGGGGCAAGACCATGCTTGGCGCAGAATGTAGGCTATGGTAATTCCCTAGCCATGACTCTAGGAAGTGGGGACCTCCCCAGCTTTGGACCCTGGGAGGTGATGTCCACAGCGGTTCAGACTCATCCCAGGCCAGCCTGGAACTGAGTAGGGTTCCCAGCCCAGCAGCTGCAGCCCTTAGCACAGAGGTTGGAGGACCAACCTCCTGTAGACACTGGAGCTAATCCAGGAAGTCCACCCAGGCAAAGATAAACATGTGGACATGTGGCTATGCTCTGAGCTTGAGGGGCACAGACTGGGGATGGGGGGGGGGCTGGGAGTGAGCCTCTAATCACTGACTCTGCCACCCACGTGTGGCCCCTCAGCCATGCCCCCACCTGGGGCCCTCTTGGCCACTTGCCAGCCTCCCAGGCACCCCTTCTTCCGTGCATTCATCTTTCCAGATATGAGCCTAGAGGGGTTCCCTGGCTGCCAGCTCCACCCTCTCATTGAGAATAAAGTGCTCAGGCCCCTTTTTCAGCAAGAGCCAGGTGGCTTTGGAATGCACCACCAGGGGGCCCTGGAGGCCCATGTCTGGACTCTGGCCTGCTCAGGCCAACCCTTGGGGAGAGTGGGTGCTTAGGTGGTCAGCCAGGGTCAGCCTGCTCCCTGAAGATCCCCTTGGGCTGGGACTGGGTGCCATCCGTTCCTGTTGCTTTCTGGAGGGGGCGGCAGGCCAGCAGGGTTGGCCCAGGGAGGGAGGCCTTTTTAATTTCCACCTACCGGGAGGTTGGCTCGCTAGAGGGCTCTGCTGGGGAAGAACAAGGTTCCTGATCGCCCCATGCTCTCAGGCCACTGAGTGGGGGTTGGGTGCCCACCTGTGTACCAGCCAACCCAAAGAGGCAGGAGGCCGGGTGGGGATGAGATGCAGGATGACACCTCCACCCACCCACCCCACCCCACCCCCGACTTTCCCTTTGACTCACTCCCTTTCTTTCCTCTGAGAGCCTTTTGTTCTGACCCATTTCTGGGCTAAACTTTTGAGTCTGGTTTGCCAGATTTCAGGTTCCCACAACTGGGCCCCTGTTCCCCTAACCTGAGTGGGAGCAGGCCATGATGGAGGCAGAGGGAGGTTCCTGCAAATCCACCCAGGAAGGGAGTGGGCTGTACATGTGGGTGAGGCCTGTGGCAGGCCCTGGCACCCTGGTAGCACAAACAGGAAGGACAGCTGGCCCTGGCAACCAGCAGCCCGGTTGATGTGCCCCACCTCCTACTAGGTACCCACCACAGGGAGAAGAGGTGGGGGAAGCAAGGCCCGAAGCCAGGGCATGGTTCTCTAGGGGCCCCTCTGCTAGGTGAGAGGTGCTGGGGAAGGGTCAAAGGCCCCCAGGGTCACTGCCTAAACACTAGGTAGCTGGAAGAGTGGGGGGTGGCAAGGCTACCCACTGTGGTGCCAGCTCCTGTGCACAGCACCTCAGGCAGCTGAAGGATTTCCGTCGACTCCATGCCCCTCCTTCCCTCTTTCGACACTGCATAAGTTCCTGCCACAGCTAAGAGGTTATCCTGTGGGCAGGGGCGGGAAGCCTCTGAGGGGCCAAACTGCCATCCTCTCCTGAGCCTGCCTCTGTCCCCACCATGTTGCCAGCTGTCTGGATCCCCCCGCCCAGTGGTAGCCATGTTCTTACTGTGGGGCCTGATCTGGGGGATGACAGGGAGGGGAGGGGTGGTAGGCAGACCCTAGCATGGTGCTGGGCCCTGGTCTGGGGCCTCACAGAAACTGACCAGGCCTAAGACCCCTGGGACACTGGGCATGAGAACCAGGCAGGTCCTGGACAGTGGAGTTGCTGTGTAGTTGGGCTTAAAGCAGCTGAGAGTGGGGTGTAGGCTGGAGTTCAGGAGGACCTGCAGGGCCGTCCAGCTTGGCCCACCTTGGCTTGCTGCCTGTCCAGCTTGGAAGAGCTGCAGTAAAAGGAAGAGGAACTCCAGGCTCCAGGGTCCGGCTGAGGGGGTGGGAGAGTCTGGACTCCAGACTGGGTCCAGCTTTTGTCTTCCTGCAGCCGGCGCCAGCCCCCTGCCCGCTTGCGTCAGGGACATGAAGACTGCTTCCCCTTCCAGCCTGGAAAACCCCCTCCTGCTCCAGCTCCTCCAGCATCCAGGGACCTGGAGTCAGCCTGGGGCATCCATGGGCATGTCCCGGGCAGGGACAATAATGCAGCAGCCCTCACAGTTCATTCTAAGGACAGGCCCAGCCTGGCATCTGCACCCTGTGGCATCAGATGGGACACCCTGTGGACAGACACTGCTAGCACCCCAGGGCAGACCCCTTTCTAAGCATCTGGGTTCCAGGAGGTGGCAGGGGTGGGTGGCCCAATTAGAAACCTCAGCCTCCTGCAAAGAGCTGAGTGTATACATCTGTGATGGGCTAGGATCTTCTGGGAGAGCAGGGCCCAGCTGGTGGTGAGCTAGGGGAAGTGGGCAATGCCAAGGCGGGAGGGTGTGGGGCCTCCAAGGGAAGTAGTGGAGGGTGGGGGTGCCTCTGCTCAGGGTTCCCACACCTGGCCCATCCCTCCCCAGGACTAAGTGAACCCCCCTTCCCTGTCCTCCTCTGTGTGCCCAGCTGGTCATCTACAGGCCTCTCAGGAGACCAGTGGGGTGGGCTAGAGAGGGAGGCATCATATTGGGCCCTGGCTTGGTGCCCCTCTTATAGTCATCCCCTTCCCAGCAGCCCAAGGACTAGAGAGGGAGTTGGGGGTGGGGATGGTGGTTGATGCCAAAGGTCTCAGAGGCAGGGGCGGGGCGGTGATGGGAAGGTCCCCTGGCTTCCCTTACCTTCAGCAGATGAAAGGGGTGCAGTTCCAGGCGGGGCAGAGTTGGGGCACAGCTGTGATTTCAGGGCACCTCTGGCGGCTGCTGTGATTTGAGAATCTCAGACTCATTAGGAGGCAGATACTGGGAGGTTGTGAATGAACCACGCTGGTGAGTGGCCCTGGGGAAGTCTAGTCTGGGCAGGCACAGGCCAGGCAAAGGGAAGGAAGAGTGGGGAGAGGGGGCCTGTGGGTGTCCCTGAACCCCAAGTGACAGCCTCTCCTCCCTTGCTTGTTCTGCTGCAGGGTGTGGTCCCTCCCGGAGGCTACGGGGCTGGGGGATCCTGGCCGGGGGGGCCCTGCTTATAGCCCTCTGGCTCCTGTGGCTGCTGGAGTTGGCCCCTGGGCATGCCCCAGGACCCCAGCCCACAATCACCATCCTTGTCTGGCATTGGCCCTTTACTGACCGGCCCCCAGAGCTGCCCAGCAACACCTGTGCCCACTATGGCATAGCCCACTGCCACCTGAGTGCCAACCGGAGCCTGCTGGCCAGTGCTGATGCCGTGGTATTCCACCACCGTGAGCTGGAGACTCAGCGGTCCCACCTGCCCCTGGCACAAAGGCCGCATGGGCAGCCATGGGTGTGGGCCTCCATGGAGTCACCCAGCCACACTCATGGCCTTGGCCGCCTCCGTGGTGTCTTCAACTGGGTGCTGAGCTACCGGCGTGACTCAGACATCTTTGTGCCCTATGGACGCATGGAGGCCCGCTCAGGGCCCTCGCCACCACTACCTACCAAGAGTGGATTGGCTGCCTGGGTAATTAGTAATTTCCAGGAGCGGCAGCGGCGAGCACGGCTGTACCGGCAGCTGTCGCCTCACCTGCAGGTGGACGTGTTTGGCCGCGCCAGTAGGCGGCCACTGTGTGCCCACTGCCTGCTACCCACCGTAGCCCGGTACCGCTTCTACCTGTCCTTTGAGAACTCCCAGCACCGAGACTACATCACTGAGAAGTTCTGGCGCAATGCGCTGGTGGCTGGTGCTGTGCCGGTGGTGCTGGGACCTCCTCGGGCTACCTATGAGGCCTTTGTGCCTCCGGACTCCTTTGTGCATGTAGATGACTTCGGTTCACCCCGTGAGCTGGCTGCTTTCCTCTCTGGCATGAATGAGAGCCATTATCGACGCTTCTTCTTCTGGCGTGACAGGCTCCGGGTGCGGCTACTGGATGACTGGCGGGAGCGCTTCTGTGCTATCTGCACCCACTACCCCCACCTGCCCCATGGCCAGGTTTATGAGGACCTGGAAGGCTGGTTCCAGGCCTGAGCTCCCGCTGGCCAGGGGAGGTGGGTGTGGGAGGAAGGGCTGAGTGTTGAAATCAAACCACCGGGCATCCGGCCCCCCAGCAACACCCATCAGGCTAAGAGGGAGGCTGGGGTCAGAGGCCAGGAAGTGGGGGTGGGGGCGGAGCAGGCTGAACTGGGAAGGCTACCTGGAGGAGGCTGGTGGGCTTTGGTGGGGGCATCTGGGTGCATCAAAGAGAGGCTGCCGAGGGACCTCCTCACCTTGGACAAGTCTTCAGTGGGTCCAGGAGCTGCAGGCTGTAGTCTATTTGGGACCCCTGAGCCTCCTCTGTCACTGAGGTGGACTGGCCCCAGAGATGCAGGCACGAGCCCTGCTTCTGGAGGTCAGAGCCCTTGTGCAGACCCACACTGGGCTGGGGAGACCACGATGAGGGAACCAACCGTGCACGAGGGGGAACAATAAAGTCTCATGGGTCGCGGCAACAGGGCCTCTGTCGGCCCTCCTGTGTCTCTTTGCCCCTGCCTGCCAAACCCCTGTCTCTTCCTGTCTCCCCCTGCCCTCCTGTCATGGGGTGCGTAGTCAGTGAGTGAGTCCACAGCAGCCTCCCTCACCCATGGCAGAAACTTATGAGAAAGGCCTACTGGTGGGTTCCCACTCTGACCTAGCCTCTTGGGCTGGCTAGGGAGGCTATGGGTTGGGATGGGGGGTTATGTCCTCACCCACCTGCCTGGGTGGTCCCTCCTGGGCAAAGAAGGAGCTGGGAGGGGTTGGGGTAGGGAGCTGTATCCTCCAAGGTCTGTCATTCATTTTAGGGTGTGTGCCTTCTATGTGTGTCCCAGACACTGGACACCACACAGACCACAGCCCCACTCCCCCCCATTTACAGGGGGGAAACTGAGGCTGGGGAGGAGCCGTCAGAGCCATTTAGGGGCCTCCCACCCCTCAGGCCAGGCCACATCTAAGATTCCACTGGACCTCACACTCCTTGTGCAGAGGCTAGGCTCCCAGACATGGGAGGAAGGGTGAACCACATACAGAAGGGTGGCCTTAGGCATGCAGAGCCCTAGCCTGGCCATCCTGCCCACCCACAGTGGATGTCACTTAGTCTCCAGTGGCTCCTTTACAAGTGACATAGAACACCCTCACAAGTGTCCCTGCCCGCCCACAGCCCCATTCCAGTCTCTGCTAAGGAACTTCCAGTGGGCCAGACACTGGCTCCTGGGGCCCAAGGGCAGTGTCCACCCAATGCAGAGCTCTCTGGGTGGGATGGGGGTTCCCTCGCCCCAGGGATGGGCACCTGATCTCCACAGCGCCTTGGGTTAAGACCCGGCTCTCATGTCCAAAGGAGATTCCAGCCGCTTAGGACCTGATGGGGGCAAGCCTCCCCCAGCAATCCCTCGGGGCACCCCGGGACTGTAGCCACGGAGCCGGAAAGTCCCCGCGGGAGTCTTCGGCTGGGCTAGGGGCGCAGGTCCGTGCCCTGGCCTTGGATGGGAGACATCAGGGTCTCGGCTTACATACAGGCTCTGCTCTGCCAGGCTTGGGTATGGGTCTCTTCAAGTTTGGGCCAGGGCTTCCAGCGGCGGGGCAGGCAGGGGTCTCGGGCGGCGCGCGCCACCTGGCGGGAGTGAGGAAGGTTCCGCTCCTTTAAGCCGGGGAGGGGCGGGCGGAGAGTCGCTGTCGCCCGGGCCGCCGGGGCGGAGCCAGCGCCGGCCGGTCCCGGACGCCCGAGACCCGCCCCCGCGGCGATGCTGAGCAGCGCGGCGGGCGGCGGGGCCCGGCGGGGCGCGCAGAGCAGAGAGCCGCGGCGCTGAGGCGGCCAGAGCGAGGCCCGCCATGGGCTTCCTGCACCAGCTACAGCTGCTGCTCTGGAAGAACGTGACGCTGAAGCGCCGGAGCCCGGTGAGCCGACCCGCGCGCTGGGAGCCGAGGCCGCGCGCACGGGCTGGCGGGCGTGGGGGTCGGCGCGGGCCAGGGTCCTGTCCGCGCCCGGCCTCGGCCTCCGCGGAGGGAGCGCGGGCGTATCCAGCCCACACCCGCACCCACCAGCGGTGGCGGCGCTGGGCTGAGTCATGGCGCGGACGCCCTCCGCAGCGCGCTCCCGGGCCTCTGCGGGGCGGGGGCCGGCAGCACCTAGGCCTCTGGCTTGCGGGAGGCCCCGGTTCCCGGGACCGAGGGCAGGCCTGGGGACACCATCCAGCTGAGGGCTCCGTGGTCCTGGGCCCAGCCCCACCGCGGCCCCTGTAGGGCCCTTGTCCCTCCCTCTACCTGACCCCTGCCCTTGGGCAGCTACTGATGAGCTTGGTCCCAGGCACCTTCCTTGCCCCCCTGGGTGTCCACTGACCCTTTATCAGCACCGGGAATGCCCTTGTGCCAGGCTCAACCAGCCGGAGTCTCAGCACCCCTTTGTCCTTTGGGGTTAGTTCTCTGGGAGGCTGACCCACCCTCCTCTGGGGGCTGGGTCCTGCTGTTTGGAGCTGTGACTACCAGGTGCCCCAGCACTGTTGGGGGCAGCCAGGAGG
Organism: Galagoides demidoff; assembly: GCA_963574575.1. Lineage (NCBI taxonomy): Eukaryota > Metazoa > Chordata > Mammalia > Primates > Galagidae > Galagoides > Galagoides demidoff. The sequence continues at coordinate 22,123 of CAUYQV010009305.1, read as the reverse complement.
GCTGAGGGTGCAGGACACAACTGTTGTCAGATACAGAAGTCCCGTGTAGGGTGTAGGGGATATGGATGTTGTGCCAACCCCTCTCTCCTCTGGCCCCACAAGGACAGGGCAGTGCACAGGCCAGAAGCCTGAGCCAGCTTAGGGCCATCGGGATTTTCCAGGACAGGGCCCAGAGAGGGTGAGGGCTTATACCAGGACCCGCTTTGTCCACACTAGCTCCTGCTTGATTTCCCCTTGAGAAGAGCTTCAAATGTACTGCAGAAAACCTGGGGTTGTAAGCAGGGTAGGTTAGCTGTCGCCACCATGGCCTGGCAGGATTCACCTGGGCACCTGGCCCTGGCAGGGAGCCAGGATTAGGTGCACTCCTTGCCCAGAGTGCCTGGGGCTGGCTGACATGAGGTCCTGTGGATCAGGCCTGCAGCCCTGGGTGTTGGCTTGCTGGGGACAGGAGAGCAGGGCAGGGTTGGGAATGCAGTTAGGTTGGGCTCTTGTAAGGAAGGACTCCCTCCGAGGCCTGGGAGCAGAGGCTGGAATGGTGGATCCTGCATCCAGTGGGGACACCAAGGCTCAAAGAAGGGAGCAAGGGCTTGTGAGAGCACCTGGCCTGCAAGTGGGAGATACCCACTGGCCTACCTGGCGGAGTGGCCCCGCCCTCCAGGGCTCTCAGAGGCTGGTTGGGCCACAGTGGAAGCTATAGCAAGTAGGAAATTCTTCCTCTAGGGAGGCTAAATCCTTGCTGGGCTCATACCTGGGGCAATGGCAGGGGCAGGGGCTGGTTAGGCACATACTTGTCAGACCCCCACTTTCCCAGGAAGGGCTATGGGCTTCAAAAGTGGACTCCTGGCTGGGTATGGTAGCTCATACCTGTAATCCCACCACTCTAGGAGGCCAAGGTGGGAGGATTGCCTGAGTTCAGGAGTTCAAAATTAGCCTGGGCAAGAGTGAGATCCCATGTCTAATAAAAAAGAGGAGGAAAAAAAACCCAAAACAAACCAGGTGTTGTGGCGGGCACCTGTAGTCCCAGCTCCTCAGGAAGCTAAGGCAGGAAGATCGCTTGAGCCCAAGAGTTTGAGGTTGCTGTGAGCTATGTGTAATGCAATGGTACTCTACCCAGTGCAGAGGGGGAATTTGTCTCCAAAAAAAAAAAAAAAAAGAAAGAAAGAAAGAAAAAAAAAATTGGACTCCTGAGGCCAGGCTTGGAGGTGTGAAAGTTTCACCCTGCATGCTGTGAGCCATATTGGGACCCGGTGCAGTCTGTGCCCAGCTCAGGAGCTGGTGTAGGAACAAACCCCTGCAAGTTTCCGCCTCCAAAACACCTGACCTTTGTTTCCACGTCAGTGAGTGTGGCCTGTTTCCTTCTAGTTAGCTGGAGGTGAGTCTACCCTAGGGCCCCAGGCTGCTCTTGGTGAAGGGACAGGATCATTGTCACTGAGCTGCGAGGGTGGGAGGTGCCACATGTTCACCTTGACATGGCAGGCTGGGAGGCGTGAGGGGTCTAGCCCACAGTGGTCATCCAGGTTCCAGGACAATGTGGAGGCCATGGGCTGGTCTTGAAGAATGGTGGTATAGCCACCTGCAGGCACCCATCTGGGGCATCCAGTGGATGGTGGATCTCTGCTTGCTGCCTGTCACCAGATGCCCCTGTAACTGTCTGCTGCCTGCTCGCCAAGACTCTCCTCCTCCCAGCAGCTCCTGGGAGGCCGTTGCTATAGCAATGGGGAGGTGGCTGAGGCCTGTTGCTGCAGAGACAGTGGCAGAGCAGAGGTGCTGGGTGGTAGGCGGGTGTGGGCAGGGCTGGTATCCCAGAGGGTGAGCCCGGCCTCCAGCACTGCTGCTCTTGTGTGCAGGACGCTTGCCCCTTACCCTGTCCTGTAGCTCTATGGGTATCCACATGACTCCTCGGCTAGCCCTGTGCTCTGTCCCAGCTAGGGGGGTGGAGGCTGACACGAGCTGGGCGGGCGTGGGGTGTGGATACACAGCATGGTGTTCCAGACCACAGAGTGCTATTGTCAGCACAGTAAACACAGTAGCAGCCACCACCACCCGCAGAGGGGCTCAGGCCCTGGGCCACCCAGAGTACTGCTGGGGTGAGGGCTCTGAAGTCTGTTTTGTGGTTGGGGTAGGGATGAAGACCTGGTGCCCCTGAGAAGATCCACATGGTCTGAACTGAGTGAGGACAGGGACTGACCCTCAGGTTGGGTAGTGACCCTGTCTTTGTCGGGGGACTGGGCTACAGAGGCCTCTCCCAGAGAGCAGCTGGCTCAAGCTGTTCCTCCCTCCTTCCTGAGTTGGGGGATTTGGGGCAAGAACTGGTGAAGTCCTTCACTTTCTAGATGGAAGTGAGAGGAAAGCCTGGGCTCCTGGAGGCCTCCAGCATTGATTTCCTAGTCGAAGCAGGTCCCAGCCCTGGGTAGCAGGAGCCATCCTGGGAAAATGAAGCCCGAGGTCCAGGACAGGCTGGTCTATTTGGGGCCAGGAGGAGGGGAGGGACAGAAGGGTGCTTTTGCCTTGGGAACTGAAGGCTGTTAGATCCATGACCAGGTCTTCCCAGGGGGGGCTCAGGACCCTAGGCTAAGTTCATGCCTCCCTGACGTCAGGTCTCATCTCCTTTGGCCCTTGCATGGGGGTGCAAGGATGCTGCAGCAGTAGGGAGGAGGGTGGGTTTGGCAGAGGCAGTGGCTCAAATGGCCTCTAGGATTCCACCCAGGCAGCCCTGGAGGTGGGGAGGGAGAAGATGAGCTGGGAGAAACACAGGTCAGTGTGGGACACAGGCTGGCTGATTTGTCTTTGTTAGCCCAGAGAGTCTTCAGAGGGCAGGTAGTCCCCACCGTGGCCAGCAGAACCTCATCTGGGGGCTGGAGACAATATTCACCCTCTTGGTGGCCTGGAAGGGGCCAAGACCTTCACTAACTCTGAAGGGCCCCAGGGAGTATGTGGTCCTGGCTGGCCTGGGCTGGTCCTGTGGGGAGATTGGGGAGGGCTTGGGCCAGCATACGTCTATCCTGTCCAGCCCAGGGCAGGGTGGGAGTAGAAGGCCTGGCCGCCCCACCCGTGCAGCAGCTTTACTGGGGTGCCCTTCCTAGTGGGTCTTGGCCTTCGAGATCTTCATCCCGCTGGTGCTCTTCTTCATCCTGCTGGGGCTGCGGCAGAAGAAGCCTACCATCTCTGTGAAGGAAGGTGAGGGCGGGGCCATAGCGGGGCATGGGGGGCTGGTCAGGGAGGGGGCAGGTGGCCTCATGGCATCACGCATGTCTGCTCTATGTGTGCGCATGTGTGTCCCTGCCCCCGAGACTCCCTAAGGTACAGTCCTGGGCTGTGTCTCCTGGCTGGGCTTCAGAGGTTGTGACTAGCTGTGTGGCCGGGGGTGATGATGGTGCCAGTTCCTGGTGGGCTCAGGCACTCATTGGTCTCCTCTGTTCTGTTTTGACCCACCCCTGTTTCTGCATGTTCTCTTGTCCTGGCCGTGGCCCGCATGTAGTCTGTAAGTGAGCAGCTGCCTCCTTGCTGGCCCAGAGGCAGCCGCAGGATGGCCTAAGGGTCCTCCTGATGCAGCTTGGGCACCCCACCCCGCTTGCATTAAACACCTTTCCTGCTGGCCAGTCCTACAGAATCCCCTGTCGGCTGTCAGGAACAGCTGCCCACTGTCGGTGGTCATTGCAGTGGGTGGTAGTAGGTAGTGAATGGCCAGGCCACCTGGACCACAGTTGATGGCCAGGAAAGTGACTGAGCTATCTCCCTGCCTACCCATGCCTTCTAGGGGTGGGGGCGCCTGGGCTACCTTGGGCTGGGGCTGGGTCAGCCTAGCTACTTTCCCTTCATACTCTTGTGGGCTCTCATACTCATTCCGCTAACTAGCTGGCCAGAGAGGTCAGAGGTCATTGTCCAGTGGGCCCTTCTGGGTGCTGCTAGAGCTCTGTGGGCAGTATCACACCTGAATTTTTTTAGTGGGGGAATGCTCTGGCCTTTTGAATCAGAAGTGGCTGAGAGAAGAGAGAGGCTCTGGGGTTATGGTGGAGGCGTGGCAAGTGGCCCTTTGACCTCTGACCTACTGGAATCCTCTGCCTGTAGCACAGCTGAGGGCCAAGGTGCTGTGCCCATCCTCTCTTTAACACTGCTCCTCCTTCCTGACTTTGTCTAAGTCTCTCCTCTTCGCCTCCGCCCCTCCCCCTTCTTGATTTCTCTCCTCCTTTTCTTCCCGGACCCCACCCTCTCACCCGTCCATCCTTCAGCCTTCTACACAGCAGCACCCCTGACATCCGCCGGCATCCTGCCCGTCATGCAGTCCTTGTGCCCAGATGGCCAGCGAGACGAGTTCGGCTTTCTGCAGTACGCCAACTCCACGTGAGTGCCTGCCCTCCCCCGCCTACCACCCCCGCACCCCCAGCCGTCCCAGTGGTGACCTCTGGTGGTGGTGCAGGGTCACTCAGCTGCTGGAGCGCCTGGACCGCGTTGTGGAGGAGGGCAATCTGTTCGACCCAGCCCGGCCCAGCCTGGGCTCAGAGCTCGAGGCCTTGCGCCAGCATCTGGAGGCCCTTAGCGCCAGCCCAAGTGCCTGGGGGCGCCACTTGGACAGCCCTGCAGGTACACCTGGGTGGGGAGGGCCTACTGCTTCTGCCCACCTCAACTGCACTGGGGCTGAGGGGGCTGAGTGCCCCTGCTCTAAGCCTACTGGGATCCCTTGTCTCTGGTGAAGCTGGCCTTTCACCCTCTCCCTCTTGCTTGTCCAGTGTCCTCCTTCTCTCTGGAGTCGGTTGCCAGGGACCCAGGGGAGCTCTGGCGCTTCCTGGTACAGAACCTGTCACTGCCCAACAGCACAGCCCAGACCCTCTTGGCTGCCCGTGTGGACCCACCAGAGGTGAGGCAGGGCTGCATCAGTGATGTGTCATCTGCTCATGGTTAGGGCTGTGCCTGCCCTGGCCACCCCCTGCCAGCCTTCTTACACCCCCAGGTTGCAGGAGTGTGTGTAGGGCAGCTGAGCTCTGAGGAGGCCCAGTGGTCATGCTCTTAGGCCCTCACCTAATCTCTGCCTTTCCACCCCCAGGTCTATCGCCTGCTCTTTGGCCCTTCTCAGGCCCTGGGTTATGAGTCAGGCCTCTCCAGGGGCCAGGAGCCCTGGAGCCACCTGGGTAGCCATCCCCTATTCCGGATGGAGGTGAGGGGGCCTGTTGGTGGGATGGGAGGTGTGGTGCCTGCTTCTGGGGGGCTTCTGTACAGTGGTGAGGAAAGGGCCCCTTGGTAATACAGAGCTCCCTCTGAGAGCAAGGGAGGGTCCTGGGGAGTTTGTGACTGGTGTAGGCATGTTTGGAGGTAGATGGAGGCGGTGTGAGTGCCTCGCTGGGTGAAAGCCCAGACACTCCCAGAGTTGTTACAGTGGGTTGTCAGGATGAGGCTATCTTAAGATAGGCCTCGGTCCCCCTTGGTTGGGGGCAGAGTCCCTACATGGCCCCAGCTTACCTCTCTGCCCACCCTCCCATAGGAGCTGCTGTTGGCCCCTGTCCTCCTGGAGCAACTCACCTGTGCACCGGGCTCCAGGGAGCTAGGCCGGATCCTCACAGTGCCTGAGGGTCAGAAGTCAGCCCTGCAGGGCTATCAGGACGCTGTGTGCAGTGGGCAGGCTGTAGCTCGTGCCAGGCGCTTCTCTGGGCTGGCTGCTGAGCTCCGGAACCAGCTGGATATGGCCAAAATTGCCCAGCAGGTGAGGTCCTGCCTGCCAGCTGCCTGCTGCCCAGACTGGAGGAGGTTCTGGGCTACCAGGAGGCCCAGGCTGTGTGTGGGATGATGCTGGGACTCTTGCCCCAGGCCCTGCCCACCCCTCAGCCATGTCTGTCGTTCCCAGTCCCTGACAGGCCCCCACCTCAGGTGGCAGGTCCTCCCTCAGCCCCCTTGCAGTCAACCCTGACATGCCGGTGTCCCCTCAGCTGGGCCTGGATGCCCCCAACGGCTCGCAGGCCCCGCCCCCACGCAGCCTGCAGGCTCTCCTGGAGGACCTGCTGAACGCCCAGAAGGTTCTGCAGGATGTGGACGTCTTGTCAGCCCTGGCTCTGCTGCTGCCTCAGGGGGCCTGCACTGGCCGGGTCCCTGGGGCCCAAGCCAGCAGCCCAGGAGGGGTGGCCAATGGGACCGGGGCGGGGACAGGCACGGGCGCCAATGCCACGGCGGAGGAGGGCTCCCCATCTGCTGCAGCCTCGGCCTCCCTGGACACGCTGCAGGGCCAGTGCTCGGCCTTTGTGCAGCTCTGGGCAGGCCTGCAGCCCATCCTGTGTGGCAACAACCGGTAGGTCTGACCCTATTGCCTGACACTCCGTGGGCATTGTGCCCACTTGTGCCCCGCCTCCAGCCTTGCCTCTTTCCTTTGGCTCCACCCACACTCTCCTCCAGCTTTGCCCCACCTGCAGGTGGTGCAGCCCACCCTGACGCCAACACCTTCCCCCCACTCCCCCAGTACCATAGAGCCCGAGGCACTGCGGCGTGGCAACATGAGCTCCCTGGGCTTCACCAGCAAGGAGCAGCGGAACCTGGGCCTCCTGGTGCACCTCATGACCAGCAACCCAAAGATCCTGTACGCGCCAGCGGGCTCCGAGGCTGACAAGGTCATCCTCAAGGTACGCGGGGCTGGCAGCTGGGCATCTGGGCTTTGCATGCCTTCCCCTGCAGGATCTGGGGGTTCTGCAGGGCCTTGGGCAGAGGGAGGTGTGGCAGCATGTGGGATACCAGCCTAGTTATGGCACTGCAGGTGGGGCGAACTGTGCGGTTTGAGGTGCAGGAGCACTTGGCTGCTTTCCCCTTTGGGAGCTCCCTGGGAGCTGCTGTGGGAATGCACTGTGAGCCCTCCCTATAAGTTGGGGATGTCAGGGCCAGGTTAGTGCTGGTGGAGGAGAAGCACGTGCAGAGACCTTCTGGAGCAGCATCCAGGGGACTATCTGGAACAAGCAGAAGCCAGGACTGGACATAGACCTGGGAGGGGAGCCTATGGATGAGGTGGAGCCCTGAGCAGAGGGGTCCCTAGGATAAGGGTGGAGCAGGTGAGGGTCGAGCATAGTGGTACTCACAATATGCATGGAGGGGTACCAGAAAGGAGCTATGAGATGGGAGTGTGGAGATGGTGCTGCCATGGAACAGGGAGCAGAGTGAGTTTCCTGCGGGTGTGGAGAAAGGTGGAAAAGGGGGCCTGGGGACCTGCAGGGGAAAGTTTGGTCAGAGCAAAGGTGGTTGTTTTTGGGGACAGGCCAGTTGTGAGAGGTGAGGGAGGAGAGCCCATGCTGGCTTCCAGGGAGTCCTTCCAGGAGCCCCATGCACTGTGCCCCTACCCTCTGCAGGCCAATGAGACCTTTGCCTTCGTGGGCAACGTGACTCACTATGCCCAGGTTTGGCTCAACATCTCGGCAGAGATCCGCAGCTTCCTGGAGCAGGGCAGGCTGCAGCAGCACCTGCATTGGCTGCAGCAGGTACTGTGGGTGCCCGGTGCAGGGGGCAGCAGGGGCGGCACAGGGAGCCCCTCTTTGCTCAGGCCACAAGTGTAGGCCACTCTCTGAGCCAATCTTATATTCCCAGTATGTGGCCGAGCTGCGGCTGCACCCTGAAGCACTGAACCTGTCACTGGACGAGCTGCCGCCAGCCTTACGCCAGGACAACTTCTCACTGCCCAATGGCTCTGCTCTCCTGCAGCAGCTGGACACTATTGACAATGCGGCCTGTGGCTGGATCCAGTTCATGTCCAAGGTGGGGTGCGCCAGCCTGGGAGGGGGTGCCTATGCATGCCCAGGACCAGCTCCAACAATGTCCGCACTCTAGGTGAGCGTGGACATCTTCAAGGGCTTTCCTGATGAGGAGAGCATTGTCAACTACACACTTAATCAGGCCTACCAGGATAATGTCACTGTGTTTGCCAGTAAGCCAACTGCCCCTCCTCAGGGTTGCATGCAGCCCTGCCTCTCCAGCATGGGCCCACAGGGCCCCCCTTGTATCTCCTCATTCTTTGGCTCGCCTTGACCCTGCTGCCTTCACTTGCCCCCATCCTCCCATCTCTGTCCCTTCTTCCCCACTTTGGCCCCAGCCCCCAGTGCTTGCCATGCCCCACAACCTGCTCCTTCCTTTCCTCACTGCTCCCAAACCTTGCCATCTCCACCTGCCCTCCATGCCTCCACCCAGCCACCTGCTCCTCTGTAGCTCACCTCATCCTTCCAGTCCTGCCCTTCTACACCTTAGCCCCACCTAATCCCCTGTAGCCCTGCCCTCCACCCAACCTGCCTCTGGTCCCCAGGTGTGATCTTCCAGACTCGGAAGGATGGCTCCCTTCCACCCCATGTCCACTACAAGATCCGACAGAACTCCAGCTTCACTGAGAAAACCAATGAAATTCGTAGGGCCTACTGGCGGCCAGGGCCCAACACTGGTGGCCGTTTCTACTTCCTCTATGGCTTTGTCTGGATCCAGGGTGAGGGGCCAGGCTGGAGGGAGGAGAGGGCAGGGGGAAGTGGTTTAGAGGCAAGAACTAAGAGGGAGCCCTGATGGCTGGCTGTCTCTACAGACATGATGGAGCGTGCCATCATCAACACCTTTGTGGGGCATGATGTGGTGGAGCCTGGCAGCTATGTGCAGATGTTCCCTTACCCCTGCTACACACGGGACGAGTAAGTGCCAGCATGAGGGCTGGGTGGGCTTGGGTCATGCGCTCCCTCACCATGTGCCCCACCGTGCCCCACCCCAGCTTCCTGTTTGTCATTGAGCACATGATGCCGCTCTGCATGGTGATCTCCTGGGTCTACTCTGTGGCCATGACCATCCAGCACATCGTGGCAGAGAAGGAGCACCGGCTCAAGGAGGTGGGCGGGGCAGGGAGCGGGTATCCCTCCAGGCCGGCCGGCGGGACAGCAATCCACACTGGAGCCATGTCCCAAAGCCCCCTGCACACACCCATAGGTGATGAAGACCATGGGGCTGAACAACGCCGTGCACTGGGTGGCCTGGTTCATAACAGGCTTTGTACAGCTGTCCATCTCTGTGTCGGCGCTCACTGCCATCCTCAAGTACGGCCAGGTCCTCATGCACAGCCACGTGCTCATCATCTGGCTCTTCTTAGCCGTCTACGCTGTGGCCACCATCATGTTCTGGTGAGTACTGGCCAGCAGGAAGGAGGGAGCCCATGTGGGAACTGGCTGGGCCACCCGCTAGTTTGACCCCACACTCAGCAACATCAGGGTATCCCTCCAGTTCACTGCCAAATGTGTGTACACCCTCTTGGTATGCCTCTGCACCCCAGCAGGGGCTGCTGAGGAGGGCCTGGGCATCAGACTAGGGGTCTGGGTACTGATGACTTGTTGGGCCCTGCCCCAGTTTCCTCGTGTCCGTGCTGTACTCTAAGGCCAAGTTGGCTTCAGCCTGTGGTGGCATCATCTACTTCCTGAGCTACGTGCCCTACATGTATGTGGCAATCCGTGAGGAAGTGGCCCACGATAAGATCACTGCCTTCGAGAAGTGCATTGCGGTGAGGGCCCTGGGCAGGCAGGGCAAGGCCAGGGGTGGGGGTGTCCCTGCCCTCACCCACTGACACTACTGCTTCCCCAGTCCCTGATGTCCACAACAGCCTTTGGCCTGGGCTCCAAGTACTTCGCCCTGTATGAGGTGGCAGGTGTGGGTATCCAGTGGCACACGTTCAGCCAGTCCCCCGTGGAAGGGGACGATTTCAACCTGCTCCTTGCCGTCACCATGCTGATGGTGGATGCCGTTGTCTATGGAGTGCTCACGTGGTACATCGAGGCTGTGCACCCAGGTACTGACCAACCCTGTGGAGGCAGGGGACAGGGGCTGGCACTCTGGGCTTCCTCCTGGATGTGGCACAGATGGACAGCTTCCTGGGCGGTCACCCACAGGCCCTAGGTCATCATCCTGTCCCCTCCTTGGCCCCCAGGTATGTATGGGCTGCCCCGGCCCTGGTACTTCCCACTGCAGAAGTCTTACTGGCTGGGCAGTGGGCGGACAGAAGCATGGGAGTGGAGCTGGCCATGGGCACGTGCCCCCCGCCTCAGCATCGTGGAGGAAGATCAGGCCTGTGCTATGGAGAACCGGCGCCTTGGTGAGTCAGGATGCAGTGTTGGGTGGGCAGGTGCTGGACCTAGGGGTCCTGGACTGCTCCTGTCCTGCTAACTCCCTGTCTGCTGCAGAGGAGACCCGTGGCATGGAGGAGGAACCCACACACTTGCCCCTGGTTGTGTGTGTGGACAAGCTCACCAAGGTCTACAAGGATGACAAGAAGCTGGCCTTGAACAAGCTGAGCCTAAACCTCTACGAGAACCAGGTGGTCTCCTTTCTGGGCCACAATGGGGCCGGCAAGACCACCACCATGTGCGTGTGCTGTGGCCGCTGGCCGGAGCAGGAGTCCTCAGCCAGAGGGCAGGGTGGGGTCCCTGCAGGGGGTGTTGGGTTGTGACCCCACCTGCCCACCCAGGTCCATCCTGACTGGCCTGTTCCCTCCAACGTCGGGTTCGGCCACCATCTATGGGCATGACATCCGCACAGAGATGGACGAGATCCGCAAGAACCTGGGCATGTGCCCCCAGCACAACGTGCTGTTCGACCGGCTCACGGTGGAGGAGCATCTCTGGTTCTACTCCAGGCTCAAGAGCAGGGCGCAGGAGGAGATCCGCAAGGAGACCGACAAGTGCGTGTGTGGGGTGGGCGGGCGGAGAGGCCGGGGTCCCGAGGGCCCGTCCCACGCCCTCCTTCCCTGTGCCCAGGATGATCGAGGACCTGGAGCTCTCCAACAAGCGGCACTCGCTGGTGCAGACGTTGTCAGGAGGCATGAAGCGCAAGCTGTCTGTGGCCATTGCCTTTGTAGGCGGCTCCCGCGCCATCATCCTGGATGAGCCCACTGCTGGCGTGGACCCCTATGCTCGCCGTGCCATCTGGGACCTCATCCTGAAATACAAGCCAGGTGAGCAGGTGTCAGGGCGCTTGGGCACTGCTGGCCCTGCCCCACCCGCCAACACTTGACCCCAGATCCACCTCCTCCAGGCCGTACCATTCTCCTGTCCACCCACCACATGGACGAGGCTGACCTGTTGGGAGACCGCATCGCCATCATCTCTCACGGGAAGCTCAAGTGCTGTGGCTCTCCACTCTTCCTCAAAGGCGCCTATGGAGATGGCTACCGCCTCACACTGGTCAAGCGGCCTGCTGAGCCCTGGGGACCCCAAGGTCTGTGCTGGCCCCTTCCCCAGAGGGCCCAAGCTGGGAAGACCGGACCTGGACTCACAGTCACCAGCTGTCGTTGGTCTGGTCTGGCCGGGATCTCACTGAGGGACCCCCTCTCTGCCCCCAGAGCCAGGGCTGGCCTCCAGCCCCCCGGGCCGGGCCCAGCTGAGCAGCTGCTCTGAGCTACAGGTGTCACAGTTCATCCGCAAGCATGTGGCCTCCTGCCTGCTGGTCTCAGACACAAGCACGGAGCTCTCCTATATCCTGCCTAGCGAGGCTGCCCGAAAGGGGGCCTTCGAGCGCCTTTTCCAGGTGCGAGGGCAGAGCACAGGGGCACAGGCAGGGCAGGCCTGGCAGGTGGGCGGTGGGGAAGAGGCAGGTGGCCCTACCCCCAAAGCTTGTGGGCAGCATCCCCCGGCCTCTCCCATGCAGCACCTGGAGCACAGCCTGGACGCCTTGCACCTGAGCAGCTTTGGGCTGATGGACACGACACTGGAAGAGGTGTTCCTCAAGGTGTCAGAGGAAGACCAGTCACTGGAGAACAGCGAGGCTGGTGAGCAGCCCCAGAGCCACTGACGGCCACCTGCCCCCAAGGCCTGAGTGTGGACCAGGTGCTGGTCACTTCTTGGGCTTTGGGAGCACCAGTCCTGGGTGGGAATGAGGGGCTGGAACTCTGCAGGGTCAGCCTGAGTTCCTGGTGAGTGGCCATGGTGGCCAGAGGAATTGGCTAGTGGATGGACCTAGGAGTTGGGCCAGGACTGGGGGCTGAGTCCTGTGCAGGCCTGGGGTATGAACTGCTCTGAGTGTCCCCCCACCATGGCAGATGTGAAGGAGTCCAGGAAGGACGTGCTGCCTGGGGTGGAGTGCCCGGCATCTGGGGAGACTCACCCCGGCAACCTGGCCCGGTGCTCAGAGCTGGCTCAGTCGCAGGCATCACTGCAGTCAGCGTCCTCAGTGGGCTCTGCCCGGGGGGATGAGGGAGCCGGCTACACGGATGTCTATGGCGACTACCGCCCACTTTTTGACAACCCACAGGACCCGGACAACGTCAGCTTGCAAGGTGGGTGCTGCTGGGCAAAGCCGAAGGTTGGGGGGAGGACAGAGGAGTGGCGTGGGGCCGCCTGCTCATGCACCTCTCTGCACAGAGGCCGAGGCAGAGGCCCTCTCCCAGGTCGGCCAGGGCAGCTGCAGGCTGGAGGGCTGGTGGCTGACTGCGCGCCAGTTCCATGGGCTGCTGGTCAAGCGCTTCCATTGTGCCCGCCGCAACTCCAAGGCGCTGTTCTCCCAGATCCTCCTGCCGGCCTTCTTTGTCTGCGTGGCCATGACTGTGGCCTTGTCTGTCCCCGAGATCGGTACGGCCACCAAAGCCTGCGTCCAACCCCAGTGGGCTCTGGATCTGCCCTATCCCAAGCCCCCTAGGACCTGAGGCCCCCTGGGCATTGGGAAGAGTGACCTGAGACCTGGGAGCTCAGGCAGGTGGGACTCATTCAGGACTCCTGCTCACTTGACAGGTGACCTGCCCCCACTGGTGCTGTCACCTTCCCAGTACCACAACTACACCCAGCCCCGTGGCAACTTTATCCCCTATGCCAACGAGGAGCGCCGGGAGGACCGGTGAGGCTGAGGGGATGGCTGTAGCAGGGGGGCTGGTGGGAGGGAGCCAGGCCTGACTCACTGTTGGTGCCCCCCAGACTGTGGCTGTCGCCTGATGCCAGCCCCCAGCAGCTCGTGAGCACGTTCCGGCTGCCGTCAGGTGTGGGTGCCACTTGTGTGCTCAAGTCCCCCGCCAATGGCTCACTGGGGCCCACGTTGAACCTGAGCAGTGGGGAGTCCCGCCTACTGGCTGCGCGGTTCTTCGATAGTATGTGCCTGGAGTCCTTCACGCAGGGGCTGCCGCTGTCCAACTTTGTGCCGCCCCCACCCTCACCTGCCCCGTCTGACTCCCCCATGTCCCCGGATGAAGACATGCTGCAAGCCTGGAATACCTCCCTGCCACCCACCTCCGGGCCAGGTAGCAGCTCTTGGGGCCTGCTGGGGGGTGTGGGGTCAAGCAGTCTGTCTCACTGTGCCCACTGTGTCCGCAGAGCTGTGGACTTCAGCACCCTTGCTGCCGCGCCTGGTGCGGGAGCCTGTCCGCTGTACCTGTTCTGCACAGGGCACCGGCTTCTCCTGCCCCAGCAGTGTGGGTGGGCACCCGCCCCAGATGCGGGTGGTCACAGGAGACATCCTGACTGATGTCACCGGCCACAACGTCTCTGAGTACCTGCTCTTCACCTCAGACCGTTTCAGGCTGCACCGGTGAGCCAAAGGCAGGGCTGTGTGTAGGGTCACTGCCCACTGCCTACCTAGCCTCATAGTTCCTTTGACCTGTCTGCCCAGGTATGGGGCTATTACCTTTGGCAATGTCCAGAAGTCCATCCCGGCTTCATTTGGTGCCAAGGCCCCGCCCATGGTGCGGAAGATTGCTGTGCGCAGGGCAGCCCAGGTGAGCATGCCTGACCCTGGGGCTCCATGGTGTCCAGTGCTGTCCGTGGGCTGCAGTGACCCACAGGGGCTCCTGGGTCCTCTTTGGGCCTTCTGCTTCCCAGGTTTTCTATAACAACAAGGGCTACCACAGCATGCCTACCTACCTTAACAGTCTCAACAATGCCATCCTGCGTGCCAACCTGCCCAAGAGCAAGGGAAACCCGGCAGCCTATGGTGAGTCAGACAGGGTAGGAGCCTGGGCAGGGGGGCTGGAGCAGGGGCCTGAGGCTGCCCTTCCTATGCACAGGCATCACTGTCACCAACCATCCCATGAACAAGACCAGCGCCAGCCTCTCCCTGGATTACCTGTATGTGTGGTGGGGGTGGGGTGGAGTGGGTGGGGCCTCTCTGCAGCCCCTAGCTGCACAGGGCTGAGGGCTCTCTCACCTCTAGGCTGCAGGGCACAGATGTGGTCATCGCTATCTTCATCATTGTGGCCATGTCATTTGTGCCAGCCAGCTTCGTGGTCTTCCTAGTGGCTGAGAAGTCCACCAAGGCCAAGCACCTGCAGTTTGTCAGCGGCTGCAACCCCATTATCTACTGGCTGGCCAACTACGTGTGGGATATGGTGCGCCCCCACATGGCTGTGGGGCTCCCCAGTAGCCCTGGGCCTTTCCCCTACCCTGTCCCCTGCACCCACCCTCCCCCATATCCCTCACTAGCTGCCCCTGCCCCTGCAGCTCAACTACCTGGTCCCAGCCACCTGCTGCGTCATCATCCTGTTTGTGTTTGACCTGCCGGCCTACACATCACCCACCAACTTTCCTGCTGTCCTCTCCCTCTTTCTGCTCTATGGGTAAGGGGGAGTGGGTGGAAGAGGGGTTGTGGGAAAGGGCAGGGGCCTCCAGTGACTGCCACCCGCTGCCTGCCTGCCCACCCACAGGTGGTCCATCACCCCCATCATGTACCCGGCCTCCTTCTGGTTTGAGGTGCCCAGCTCTGCCTATGTCTTCCTCATTGTCATCAACCTCTTCATTGGCATCACAGCCACCGTGGCCACCTTCCTGCTGCAGCTCTTCGAGCACGACAAGGTGGGGCAGCAGGGCAGGGGGTGGGAACAGCTGGGGCCTCAAGGTGGTAGGTACTAAGGCCATGCTCGTGCCCCACCCAAAGGACCTGAAAGTTGTCAATAGTTACCTGAAAAGCTGCTTCCTGGTCTTCCCCAACTATAACTTGGGCCATGGGCTCATGGAGATGGCCTACAACGAGTACATCAACGAATACCATGCCAAGATCGGTGAGCAGCCTGGGACTGGTGGGTGTGTGTGGGGTCCAGGCAAGGGGACTGACACAAGCTCTGCTGGCTACCCCTCAGGCCAGTTTGACAAGATGAAGTCTCCATTCGAGTGGGACATTGTCACACGTGGGCTGGTGGCCATGACGGTTGAGGGCTTTGTGGGCTTCCTCCTCACCATCATGTGCCAGTACAACTTCCTGCGGCAGCCACAGTGAGTGAGGCTCCCCACCCTCTTGTCATGGTCACAGCTAGGGGCAAGTGGGTATTGGCAGTGGTAGGGGCTGGGTGGCCAGCCTGGGCACTGCCCACCCTGTGCTCCTAGGCGCATGCCCGTGTCCACCAAGCCTGTGGAGGACGATGTGGATGTGGCCAATGAGCGGCAGCGGGTGCTTCGGGGGGACGCTGACAATGATATGGTCAAGATTGAAAACCTGACCAAGGTGGGCCTGGGTGGGGTTGGGCAGGGCCTGGGGGGAGGGTATGGGGAGGTTCCTAGGGTAAGGCTCAGGTTGGGGTGGGCTTTGGGCCTTACTGAGGGCACACCCCCTGTGCCCTGCTGCCCCACTGAGTGGGCAGCTCCCCTCTGCCAGGTCTACAAGTCCCGGAAGATCGGCCGCATCCTGGCTGTGGATCGCCTATGCCTAGGTGTTCGTCCTGGTGAGTGCTTTGGTCTCTTGGGCGTGAATGGCGCGGGCAAGACCAGCACCTTCAAGATGCTGACTGGCGACGAGAGTACGACAGGGGGCGAGGCCTTCGTGAACGGGCACAGGTGCTGCGGTGTGCCTAGGCGGGCGGGGGTGAGGGCCTGTGCTGCTTCCCACACTTGACCTTGCCGAATCCCCAGTGTGCTCAAGGAGCTGCTCCAGGTGCAGCAGAGCCTCGGCTACTGCCCGCAGTTTGATGCCCTGTTTGATGAGCTCACAGCGCGGGAGCATCTGCAGCTGTACACACGGCTGCGTGGCATCCCCTGGAAGGATGAGGCCCGGGTGAGGGCTGGTGGGCTGAAGCCGGGGGGCGGGGCTGCCTGACCTCTGGCCCTGACCTCTGCCCTCCCTGGCCAGGTGGTGAAGTGGGCTCTGGAAAAGCTGGAGCTGACCAAGTATGCGGACAAGCCGGCTGGCACCTACAGTGGTGGCAACAAGCGGAAGCTGTCGACAGCCATTGCCCTCATTGGGTACCCAGCCTTCATCTTCCTGGTGAGTGTGGGGAGGGTGTGGGCCGGCCAAGCCTGGTGGCCAGGACTGCAGCCCACTGAACCTGCCACCTGCCCCCAGGATGAGCCCACCACAGGCATGGACCCCAAGGCCCGGCGCTTTCTCTGGAACCTCATTCTCGACCTCATCAAGACAGGGCGCTCGGTGGTGCTCACGTCACATAGGTATGGTTGTCCCCTTCCGTGGTCCCCCTTCCGTGGTTCCCCATCCACCACCCCAGCCCCTGTGCTAGCCTGAGCTCTGCCTGCAGCATGGAGGAGTGCGAGGCACTGTGCACGCGCCTGGCCATCATGGTGAATGGGCGCCTGCGCTGTCTGGGCAGCATCCAGCACCTAAAGAACCGGTGAGCTGGGGGTCCGGGGCAGAGAGGGTCAGTGGCTGGGGTTTGCAGCCTGTGGGGTGTGAGCTCCAGGCCATGGGCCTATCCCACCAGGTTTGGAGACGGCTACATGATCACGGTGAGGACCAAGAGTAGCCAGAGTGTGAAGGACGTGGTGCGGTTCTTCAACCGGAACTTCCCAGAGGCTGTGCTCAAGGTGGACATGTCCCCAGAGAGGTTGGGGGTCGGGGCAGCACTGCCGAGCAGCCTCTGATCTCCCTGCCCCCCAGGAGCGGCATCACACGAAAGTGCAGTACCAGCTCAAGTCAGAGCACATCTCACTGGCCCAGGTGTTCAGCAAGATGGAGCAGGTGACGGGTGTGCTGGGTATTGAGGACTACTCAGTTAGCCAGACCACCCTGGACAATGTGAGTGTCACCTGCAGGGGCTCTGCACCCACCTGGGTCTGCCCCGCCCACCCACCTATCCCGCCACTTGCCTGCTCCAGGCTCTGGGTCTGGGCTGGACCAACCACCTGCCTTGCCCAGATGGGTCTGGCCCCGCCCTCCAGGTGTTTGTGAACTTTGCCAAGAAGCAGAGTGACAACCTGGAGCAGCAGGAGACAGAGCCCCCTTCTGCACTGCAGTCCCCTCTCAGCCGTCTGCTCAGCCTGCTCCGGCCCCGCCCCACCCCCACAGAGCTCCGGGCCCTCGTGGCAGATGAACCTGAGGACCTGGACACAGAGGATGAGGGACTCATCAGCTTTGAGGAGGAGCGGGTGAGCAAACTGCAGTATCATGGCACTCGAGGTCCTGCAGAGTCAGGGTAGCTGGCCAGCTCTGCCCTCTGGACCTAGGGCCTTCAGCTTTAAGGGATTGGGGAGAACAGGACACCAGGTGGAGAGGGATTTGCACAGTGCTGAGGACTAGAGGGAACCAGGAAAAGAGAAAGGAGTGACCAACCACAGAGCCCAGACTTGCTGGGGCCTTCAAGGGGCTACAGGGGAGAGCAGCGATGGGGGTAGAAAGGACCAGTGTCTGGGGATGAGGGTGATGCAGACACAGTGGCCACCAGACTCAGCCAGGAGAGGCCACAGAAGAGCCCAGACTCTGAGAGCTCTGTCCAGATGGGTGTGCCAAAGCAGAGTCCAGCATGGTTGCCCACAGCTGCTGCCAGGGAGTGGCAGAGGCACCTCCCCACACCTGGCCTATCTGCTGTCTACCAGGCCCAGCTCTCCTTCAACACGGACACTCTCTGCTGACCACTATGATTGGGTCAAGGACTCATCTGTGGGGACAGAAGTTGGGCGGAGGCCGAGGCCCTACTGCAGCCGTGGTGTGTTGTGGGAGGTTCAGGACTAAGAGGCCTGCCCCTCCTCCCACCCGCCACCCTCCTTGGCCTTGCTCCATGGTCTCTGCAGCCATCCTCCCCCAACTGTGCCAAAGGCTGGCCCTGCCCTGGGCTGCGCACACCCCTCACCCTGCTTTGCCTTAAAGCCTTGGGGACTGACCCGGTCTCTGCCCCTGCCCAGCTCTACACCCCCATCCCATGACACGGCAGTACCAGGCTCTGCCTGGCCCCCCGCAGCAGCGCCCAGCCTGGCCAGCCTGGCCCTCCCAGCTGGCTCCTCCCAGTGACACTAAAGTGCTGCCTCAGGGCCTGGGGCTATGGGGGCAGGGGCTGTGTCTGTCCCACCCCAGTCTGGGCCCCTCCTATTTATTTTGCTTTGAGAAGAGGCTCCCCTCACCCTGCTTTCCTGTGGGAAGGGGACCATCCACGGGAAGCTGTCGGCTTGGTTGGAGAGGGACTGCCTCAGGCTGGCCAGTGGGTGATAGGAAGGGAGAAGCTGGCCTTGCTGTCCAGGCAAGGGGCCAGACCCCCCCCCATGTCCCACCCAGCTTGGCCCCCACCCGCCCTCCTGGGAGCCAGACTTGTACATAGCGCACAGATGTTTGTTTTAAATAAATAAACAGAAATGCCCTCAGCAGCCTGTGTGTGTGGACTGGGTATAGAGGACAGGCCACTGGGCTGGGTCTGCACCACCACTGACCCCTCCCACTGGCATTTCTGGAATCCCCTACCCAGGTGAGAGGGGAGGGTGCCAGGTCAGCCTGGGGTGGGGGCTGTTGATCCTTCCCTCTCTCACCCACAGCCTGGGCCCTATGCACTGGGAGGCAGGTCCTCAGTGGGGCTCATCGTGGGGCTGTTCCTGTGCTGCCCCTTGCCCATAGGGTCTGGACTTACTGAGTGGCCTCCCCGATCCAGTGCTCATGCAGGCTTTCAGGGGCATATGCCCACTGGTCCCAACCCAGGAGGGCATGGGGAGGGCTTTCAGGAGGAGACAACCTCCAAGGGAGGCTGAAATCCAGTAGACATGTGTCCTGGAAGAGCCTATGCCAAGGGCCCTGGGAGAAGTGAGGGCCCCTGGAGAGGCTCTGGCGAGGAATCCCACTGTGCTGGGAGCAGGAGACAAGACAGTGGAATGAAGGATCCCCATAGCCAGACTCCCAGCTCAGATAATTTCTGGGGCCTAGGGTGGGGAAGGCATGCAGGTAAGGGCTGGTGCCAAGTGAGGGGACAGAGGGAAGGAGTGTGTGTGCGAGGGTGTCCCCTAGGCTTAAAAGGAGCTGGGCCAAAGCATCCATTTGGGTTCCCATGAGCCGTTTGCTGTGGCTGCCAAAGAGGCAGCTGGACAGGGGTACTGGAGTACCCAAGAGGCTGAAGGTCACTGGGTA
The DNA here is from genome assembly GCA_963574575.1 of Galagoides demidoff. NCBI lineage: Eukaryota > Metazoa > Chordata > Mammalia > Primates > Galagidae > Galagoides > Galagoides demidoff. The sequence goes on along the minus strand of CAUYQV010009305.1, from coordinate 2,902 downwards.
AGGTCTCCCCAGGTCCTGGGAGCAGCCCAGGAGTGTGTTGAGTCTGGTAAGGACTGGAGGGGCTAGGGTAGGATTGATGCTGGGCCCAGGAGAGGTGGGGACTCTGCAGTGGCCTCTAGTGGCTGGGGCCTTGGTTCTGCAACCGTTAGGAACTGAATCCTGCCAGGAAGAGGACCCTGAGATCCACAAAGGAATAGAGCCTGGCCATTGCCTGGCAGGACACTGCACACAGGACCTAAGTAGGCCATGCCCAGACTCCAGCCCACAGAGATTCTGAGACAATTCATGAGTATATTGTTTTAAACTTATTAACTTGCACTGATTTGTAACGCAGCAGCAGAAAACAGACATACCCCCACCACCATCTTCTTTGAAACATTTTAAGCTTTCAGAAAAGTTGTGGAGAATAGCACAGCACACGCCTGCATGCCCTTCCCAGACCCACCTGATTGAAGTCACGGCACACCTCCCCACCTGCCTCTCTCTATCCACCTTCTTTTGCATTGACCCACCTGAAGGTAAATAGCAGCTGCTGTGACCCTGTAACCGCCTTCTCCCAAGAACAAGGACCTCCCTGGAGTTACCAAAGACAGGAAAGTTGTCCAAGGCTCCCATTGTCCCAGGCATGTCCTTTAGGGCTTTCTAGAAATCCTGGGATCCAGTAGGAAATTTCTCATTGTATTTCCTTATCTCCCGCATTTCCCTCTGGCCCCTCAACAAGGGTAAGTTTGACAAATCCAAGCCAGAGTCTGGATGGGTCTGATCATTTCCTCTCAGTCAGACATAAGTTGGACATTTTTGGCAAGAGCGATGCCAGGAGATGCCACAGTTGTCATGCCAGGAGGCTTGCAGTATCAGTCAGTCCCTTGCCAGGCCATGCTGAAAGTGGTTGACATATTTTTCTCATAGCCCTGGAGGTAGGGTGCCAGCATGGTCAGCTTCCCTTGAGGGAAGGGACCAGGGGGAGGGAAACATGAGACAGCTCTCTGGCATCTCTTTTCTAAGGGTGCTGATCCTGTCATGAGGGCTCCACTCTCATGACCTCATCACCACCCAAAGGCCCCACCACCACATCACCTTGGAGATTAGGATTCCAACAAATTTTGGGGGGACACATTTGGTCCATTGCAAAACACTGGTTCCTTATAAGAGGATGGTCTTTGGAAACCAGCAGGGGGCCTGCTCACTCCTCCTGCGCTGTCCCTGCTCCTAGGCTCTGAGGCTAGAGTTAGGAAATTCCCTACAAGTTCCTGACAATGCCCCAATGCCACCCCAGTCCCCCTGTCATCCCCTCAACATGTCTGCAGCTCCCTTCAGAACTGAATTTTTGAAATGTTGATGGGCTGGAGCTGGGTGCAGTGGCTCACGCCTGTAACCCCACATTCTGGGTGGCTGAGGTGGGAGGTTCACTTAAGGCCTGGAGTTTGAGGCTAACCTGGGCAATGTAGCAAGACCCTGTTCCTAAGAAAAAAGTTTTTAAATTAGCCAGTGGTGATTTGTAGTTCCACCTACTCATGAGGTCAAGGCAGGAGGATCACTTGAGCAACCAAGAGCTCACAGCTGCGGTGAGTTGTGATCATGCCATCGCACTCCAGCCTGGGTGACAGAGTGACAACTTATTTTAAAAAAAAAATCGTCCTTGGGAAAGCATACAGAGAAGGGCACTCAAGAGATAAAGAATTTCTACCCCATCAGCATATCCCAGACCAGAAGCCCTGGAACCTCAGCCAGGGGACAAAAGAAGGATGAGCTGCCTGGGGCCCCAGGACCCCTCTGAGAGCTACTTCGTGAAGAGACCTGCAGGAATGGGAGGCTTAAGGGATAACCCTGAGGGTGGGTAAGCCCTGTGTCTAGGTGGCTGCAAATTTCTGTTCTCATTTCTTTAAAACACTATGAAGATATGGCAGAAAGTTCAAACAGTGCAGATGGCCAGGAAGCAAAAGCAGAGGGCACCCTGCTTGTCAGAGGCCACCTGCAGGCAGCTCCTGGGTCCTTTCCCAGGTGCTGCAAGCACAGACTCAGAATCATCTAGCACGGTGGCGCCTGTGGCCCAAAGAGTAGGGTACCGGCCCCATATGCTGAAGGTGGCAGGTTCAAACCCAGCCCCAGCCAAAAACTGCAAAAAAAAAAAAAAAATCATCTAGCACGATGGTTTTCCTCAATGTTCTGTCCCCCACCCAATCATATCAGTTTTTGAGGGCTGCCAAAGTACCACAAAGTGGCGGGTTAAAATCTCATACGTTTATTTCCTCAGTCTGCCAGTGCGGGCCGGGCCCAGCTCCCTCTGCGCTCCATGGCCGACAGGTGCATCCCCTGCCCGCCGCCGCCTTCATCTTCACTCGGAATGCTGTGCGCGCACGTGTCTGTCCAAATCTACCTTTTAAAAAATATTTATTCTTTACAGAGAAAAGCGACTTCCCAGCTACAGAGACTCTTCTCCGAAGCCGCCCAGGTCCGGGCGTGACCCCTCTCTACTTCCGCTCCCGGTTCCTCGTTCCAGAAGGTGCTTTCCCCGGTAGTGCGCAGGCCCCAAGGTCTTTGTGAGATTCTGCGCTGGCGAAGGCAGCCAGGGCCAGGAAGTGCAGAAGGTGACGGTGCAGCCCGTCAAGCTCGTCTTCAGATACTTATGGAATAGCTCCAGATTTGGGTGTGGCTCTAGAGATAGTAACTGTGCGTCGGACAGAAGGCTATGTCGCTGGTTTTGATGAGCGTATGAACCTTGTGTTAGAGGATGCTGAAGAGATTCATCCTAAAACTAAAGTCAGGGAAACAACTGGGTCGGATCATGGCAAAAGGAGATAATATTGATCTTCTAGGCTCCGCGCCTGTGGCTCAATCAGCTAAGGCGCCAGCCACGTACACCTAAGGTGGCAGGTTCGAATCCCCAGCCCAGGCCGCCAAA
>CAUYQV010009304.1:0-28238 GCA_963574575.1 Galagoides demidoff | reverse complement strand
CTGGCCTGAACATGACACACTTTTTAAAGACTTCAGAAATAAAATGCTCACAGTTTAAAACAAAGGATAATAAATACAAGAAAAAGTTGTATTTTCCAGATTTGTTTGCCCCTGTGACCCAAACCACAAAGACTGCGTCTTTTTCAAAAGCACCTGGTGACAGCATTTCCCCACCTTAGTGTTCACACCCACTGTCACTGGCCTCACCCTCTCTCTTCATGACTTGGGGATTATTTTTAACTGCCCCTTTAATATTAAGCCAACCCAAATATTCTCTTGTCAAATATTTCTGGGCCCTGTACTTGAAGAAAGAAACAATTTTCTCAAATCTGTGAACAGGACACTTTTTTTCCCTTTAATGTCAAAATAAACCATCTGCTTGTACAACTGTTTCTAATTACTTCCCTGCCTAGACTCTCCACTGAGGGGTTTGGCACCAGCACCCCGCCCAGAGCAGAGCCGCTGCCCAAATCCTCGCAGGCAGCTCATCAAGGCAATCGAAACTCCCGGTGAAGTCCGGGACCTGCAAGTCTGGGTGTCGGCGTGTGCGTCTGCCCGGCCATCTGCTGGTGGCACCTCTCCCTCCCGGGCCCTCCTGTGTGAGCCCCACCTTGCAGGCGCGCGGCTCGCCCTGCTCAGCCCAGGAACTCAGCATGCGTCCCCAGGGCCTCAGGAACTTCTTGCTGCTGGCGTCCCTCCTTCTCTTTGCTGGGCTGTCAGCTGTTCCTCAAAGTTTCTCGCCATCTCTGAGGTAAGTTTGGTTTGTTATTCTTTCAGACAGACCTGCCCTGCTTATGTGGCAGGGCTCAAGTTTGCAGGATGACTGTCCTAAGCCAAGAGCACTGACTCCGTGGGACGCGGGATAAACTGTTTCCAACCTGTTCCTTTTCCTTTCTTAATATCTACACCGTGGACGGCTTCATCTTTTGTCTTTTTGCTTTTCCTTTGGAAAAATACTAATCATTGAATAAAAACATTATTTTCTTCTCTGCAAATGCGTGTCAAAAAAAAAAAAATTCTGCCAATGGTTAAAGGTAGTCCTGGGAATCCCTTCCTGCTTTCTCAGCTTGGAAGGCAACATGATTTCTGTTTCCTAATAGCATAGACACAGTGCTGTATGACAGTTGGTGTTGCATTTTAAAAAAGATTTTGAGGTGCATTGCAATAGCTAAACTAAACTTTCTAAAAGTCAAGTTTGTAAAGCCCGCTCATTCTAAATTTCAAAAAACAGAGTGCCCTATCCTTTCATAGCATGTATATCTCCTTCTATATATTCATCTCTTCTTTTTCATAAAATAACTGCCCCCCCATCATCAATTAGAAACCGGACATTTTTTAAAAAGAGAACTGAAGTGGAAAGACAGCCAAGTGCTGTACTTTAGATTAATTTGCATTTAATCTAAATGTGCATATGTGATTCAGGGACAAATAGCCTACGGGCAGGGCTGGGTCATCTCTGTCCCCCCGGGAAGAAGGTGCTATGCTCACGTGGGCAAGTCCTCCTTAGAGTGACATTTTGGGGTATGGTTGTTTCTCAAGTGGGTGGCACCTGTTTGCTTGGGGGACACAAAGCCTCTGCCCCCCAAGAAATGTAGGTCTCAGGCTCCTGTCTGTGGGGAGGAAGGTCGCCATTTGGAGGGACCCGGGGGGAAGAGCATGGCTCGCATTAGAGAGGCAGCGACTGTGTCTCACCTGGCCTGGCCCTGGCATTTGTCCTCCTCCTCCACCCCTCGCAGGAGCTGGTCGGGCGCCACCTGCAGGCTGTCGCGGGCCGAGTCGGAGCGCCGGTGCCGCGCGCCAGGGCAGCCGCCAGGGGGCGCGCTGTGCCACGGCCGGGGCCGGTGCGACTGCGGCGTGTGCATCTGCCACGTGACCGAGCCGGGCACGTACTTCGGGCCCCTGTGCGAGTGCCACGACTGGGTGTGCGAGACGTACGACGGCAGCACCTGTGCAGGTAAGGGGGCGGCGCTGTCTCAGAGGGGCGAAGGGCGGGACACCCCTCCCTTCAGATAAACACCAAGTAAGTTACTACTGGGTGAATGTCGCTCTTTGGCAGGTCAGTTCTGACATCGCTTATTACCGTCCTTTTCTCTTAATGCAGACTTAAGTAGAAGTAATATTTGTCAATTTTGTTCACTTAATTGTCACTTCAAAGTTCCTTATTGTAGCCTAAATTCCCCGAGGTCCTCACGAGTAGAGTTCCTTGGCTGGGCTCTCCTACCGCTATCAGGAATGTTAATCATAATATTTGCAGATCATAGCCCGTGTTTAATTTTTACCTAGGAAACACAAGGGGGTATTATTTTCCTGGATTCCACTGGGGCCGCTTGTGTCTGTGTTGTGCCCTCTCATAACTTAGGATGTAGTTCCCAGGCAGGGGCGCGTGTTAGGAAACCGCTATCAAGGAAGAACATAAACACGCTGGTATTTACAATTGCTCTTGTATTGTTTTTAGTTCCTTGACGTTTAGCTGTGGGGAAACTTGGTATTTGGTAAGGGTGGAGCGAAACCACATTCATTTCTCTTGTACCTTTTTAAGGAATAATTCAGGTTCTGATATTGGAAGAGGTCACCTTCCTTGGTAGAGAACATCCTTAACCTCTTTACCTGTTTCATGTAAATGTGTCATTTACTTAAGGCCAAGAACCTCAATTAATTCCTTGTGAATGAGATAGGAATTCCATTCCAGCTAGGGTTTGGCAAATTTGTAGGAAAAAAATGGCAACTTATTTTCTTCTCAGTGTAGCTAAGATTAATAAGACGTCCAACACTAACACAGGTCCAGAATGAGTTTATAGCAAAACGTTTTTTTCTTGGCACCTGGGCCCAGGAGTGCATCCTGAGAATACTTAACATGCAGGCTGTTTGGCAAGGGAGAAAATAGTCGAGGGGGAATTCAGAGGGGCAAGGTGCATCCATGTGGCTTGTTTACCCTGTGAAGACTGCGGTTCAACCCTATAAAAATACTGAATGCTGGAACTTGTTATTTAACTTGCTCAGTCTCACGAGTTGTGGTAGTGTTAGGGGTAACCCCTTGTGGAATGAAAGTTAAGTATTATTTGGCATTTCATTACAATTCAGCTGTTACTTGTTTTCTCTGGCTTTATTTGCCTCTGTTTGACTGCCTGGCTGGCTTTGTTATTTACTCCTAACACATAGTTGCCACTTGTTTGCCTTACACAAAATGCAGTATGGAGTCATGCAGTTGGTTACTTGGTTACGTGTGCATTTCTACAACAGGCGAAATGCAATAGCAAGGCCGAATGAACTCACTGTGTTCATTTTCCCGTCTCACTTTGCTCCCGATGACCATGGGGGATGCTATGGTCCAAGCAGAATCTGTCTCTGTGCATGCTTTGCTAGGCCTGAGCATAGCACGGTGGGCCACCTCACCGACTTGGGGCTGGTCCTGTGGTTCACAATGAGCTTCTCCATTTTATTTTCAACAAAGAGCTCCAGTTTTATAACTAGTAAGATGGAAACATTGCAGGTTTGCTATTTTTATGTGCATCTAGGCATTTAACTCTATGATAAGCCCTTTCCAGAGGTAGGGTAACTTCCAGAGACCTCTCTAACATCCACGAGGGAAGTGAAACTTCACTCTGGTGTCATCTATCATAGAATGATTAAGGGTTCTGGGGGCGGGGGGAATTCTCCAAATCCAAATCCAAGTCCCACAACTTAGCAGCTGTGTGAACTTGGGCAGTTACTTAAATATCCTGAGCTTTGATTTCCTCACCTGTGAAATGGGAATAATAGGAGTAACTATCTTACAGAATTGTTGTGAGGTTTAACGTATGTAAAACACTTAGAATAGTGTGTAACACAGTGCTTCCTCAGTGTATGCTAATATGTTTTTATGTAGATAACATACTATGTTTACAGTGATTCATAAAAGATGGACCAGGGTGCTCACTTCGGCAGCACATATACTAAAATTGGAATGATACAGAGATTAGCATGGCCCCTGTGCAAGGATGACACGCAAATTCGTGAAGCGTTCCATATTTAAAAAAAAAAAAAAAGATGGACTAAGATGGGTGGATGGATAGGTGGAGTGGGGATGGGTAGAAGGAGAGGTAGCCTGGCCTGTGTTTACGTTGGGTATTTGATGCAGAGAGAACAGTTTGGTTTGTTTTCATGTAGTTTGAGCCTGTTATTGATTCAAAGCCCAAAAAGTCAAGCAAGGATAACTATCCTGGCCCCGCCTCAGAGCAGCTGTATTAGATACACTATGCCCTTTTAAAATTAAGTCCATTGGGATTCTTCTACTGTGAATCATGAGAAACATACTTTTTTTAGTTTGAGCTGGTTCAAAGTGATGAGGTCCATTCTTGGTGTTCAAACACTCACTGCACATGAATCTTCATCAGACCTTGATAACGTAAATGTCTGGCCCAATCATTTTTCCTCTAGATGTAATGGTCTGTTAAGTGGTATAGTAATTGAGGTGAAACGGGTCTTTAAGGACAGCAAAGTGTTTGACTGCATGGAAACAAACTTTCAGATGCTATTTCTAAGGAATCTCTGGGTAACCCCATGGATGGCTGTGACTGCATTTACGTAAAATTGTTCGTATCTTAAAAACATTTTAAAATCACTTTTAAAATATGTCACTTAAAAAGTTTCAGTTTTAATAAGTGGGAGGTGGACTTAATTCCGTGTAGGGCACACTCATGAAGGGCTGCATCTTTGCAGGGGCCCTCTGCAGTTGAAGGGGATGAAAAGATGGAAAGCGTGTGGCTCGCCATCAGACAGGGAGGCTGAGAGCTGTACCAAATGTCTTTAATGCAAGGCAGGATGCAGTTTCTAGAGCTCTCTATGCTATTTCACTGAGGTAGAGGTTACATACTGTGGTTGAAAGTTCCTGAAAAAGAGGTAGCATGTGATATTAAGTCTTAAAGTGTAGGGAGGTTGTTACTTCAAAATGTGGACAATTCAAGTTGTGAGGGCAGAAAAACTCAGGCAAAGGTTTAGACGCAGAACAGGGTGTGGGGGTGTGGGCGTGTGGGGGCTTAGTGTGGGCTCTAAGTTTGTCTTGGCTGGGTCTTAGGGCTGTGGGGAAAGTACAGTTGTTAGAGAGTTTTAAGCATGACTGCAAAGTTTGTGTTCGATTAAACAGCATGTAGGAACTCTTAAGTGTTTTGAATATGGGGGTGACGGTTAGCACTCTGATTCATGGAAAGAAATACACTTGTCTCTCATACCCATGGATGATTCATTACAGGACCTTCGCCTCCTCACAGGCAGCAAAACGTGTGCACGCTTAAGATGTTGATATAAAATAATGTAGTATTTGTACATAACCTACGTACATTCTCCATCTTTGAATCATCTCTAGAGCATGTATATACCTAATACAATACAAATGCTATGTAGACAGTTACGACATGTTGCTTTTATATGTATCATTTTATATTATTGTACCATTATTTTTTTCTGAATATTTTCAATCCGTACTTGGTTGACCCTTTAGATACAGAGGGTGGCTGGGTGGTGCCTGAGGGCAGAGCAGGTTATGGTGGACCTGATGGGGAGGAACTCAGTTTAGATGCTATCTAAATAATAGTCCAGAAGAGAGATGATAGAGGCAGAATTAGGATGCATTTTTAAGACTATTTTAAAGTAGAGTTAATATAATTTAGGGTTCAAGGATGAGTAAGATGATGAATTAAAACTGATAACAAAGGCTCATACCTGTAAACCCAGCACTCTGGGAGGCTAAGGCTTGAGCTCGGGAGTTGGAGGCCAACTTGAGCCAGAGAGACCCATCTCTACTAAAAATAGAAAAACTAGCCAGGCATGGTGGTGAGCACCTATAGTTCCAGCTAGTTGGGGAGCTGAGGCAAGAGTTTGAGGTTGCTGTGAGCTATGATACCACTGCACTCTACCGAGGAGAGGGTGACCAAGTGAGACTCTGTCTCAAATAAAACAGAACCAAAAAAACTGATAACCAAATTTGTAAGACTGGAAGACTGCAAGTGTGATAGAATGAAAGGAATGAAGAAGTTGGGAGGACGAAGCAAGTGAGTTCAAGTTCTCATTGAAGAACAAACAGTTTTATCTGGAATTGCTGTGAAATGAAGAATTACTGCTAGGAGAATGAGCTTCTAGACTTCATTGGCCAAAAGATCTGGGGCTAGATGAAGTCAAGTTTCAGTTTCTAACTTGGGTTGACTTGCTTGTATTGTTAACTTTAACCAGCTGTTTGATATCCCTAAGATTTATTGTCAGCTTTTCCTGGAACAATAACCTTATAGACATGAAGAATATTATATCTTAAATGATATAGAGAATAATATGTATATTTATGTATACCTATATTTAATATTCATGCAACGTATATTCAGACTGTAAGACACTCTTATCAGAATTGGTTTATATGCATAAAAACAGACATATCAAGGTGTGGTGGTGCATACCAGTAGTTCCAGCTACTCAGGAGGCTGAGGCAGGAGGATCACCTGAGTACAGGACTTTGAGGCTGCAGTGAACTACAGTGGCACACCTCACTTCAACCTGGGAGATGGAGCAAGAACTTGTCTCTTTAAAAAAAAAAAAAAATATATATATATATATATACACACATATATGTGTGTGTGTGTTATAAACACAATATAAAATTAAACACATCAAAATATCTGTAATATTGAAATATTAATGATCTTTCTTGCAGATACTTCTGACTTATACATTATTAAGCAAACATGTGAGAGTTTTTTGTAATTATTCATGAGAGCTGGACTCTCTGGCTCTTTGTTGTCTGTCTCAGGACTGTTTGACCTGGTTTCCCTCACAACTGCATTTTTCTTAGATTGTGGAACGATTTCCCTCCAAGCCTATTTGTGAAATCACTCTTTAGGGTTTTTTCTCATTTTCTGTTTTCCGCTTCTTTTCCTTTCATTCCTTACGCTGTCTGACTTCCTCACTCCTTACCTCAGTCTAGCCCCTCAGATTTGCCACTCCTCAGTTTTTAAAAACATCCCCTCCATGTGCTTGAGTCAGGGGTCCCACGCACACGGGAACCTCATCGGCTCCGTAAGCCCCTTTGCCTCTGAACGCACGGACTCGGGATTCCACCTTGCCTCCTCTGATGTGCTGTCATCATAGTCTTATAAACTTTTGTTGAGACGGTGTTGTTAAGACTGTGGGGAGGACATATTCAGGCCTCTCCACTACTAGCCACCCACTTCGTGTAAGGCACTTTTGGGGGGCCTGTGCTCTCTTACGTGTATCCATTTTGGATAAAGGCACCTAGATGTACCCCAAGCAACACCTGAAAGTTAAAGGTTTTCATTCTTAATGGAAATGCCGAAATCCGCACCATTTCCCCCTGTATTTGGGAACTGCTCTGTAACTGTGTTGCAGAGACCAAGGTGACTTGGCCTTGGACCAGGTCGCCCCAGCACTTTGATGACCTGGAAGAACTTATTTGTAACATTATGGTGTTTAAATCAAATAGCATAAATGTGACAAGTTCAGCAGTTATTTTTTTATGTGAAATATTCGCAGAAAGAAAAGGGAACATATGGGAACAAATTTATTTGTGTAACAAGTTTTATATTTGCAAAGCATAAACCTCCTCCATACGGTTCTCAAAAGCCTTCCATGTATTTTGAGACGTGGTGCTAAAAGTGATGTCCTGTGTGTGTCTCTTGGTATCATAACCCCACTGGAAGATGCTCACCTCTTTGGGCTGGGGAACCAGTTTCTTCTAAATCTTTCCTTGTGACCTGTGATTGGCCTTGAGGTGGGTGACAGCCTGATACGGTCCTTTGTCTGGAGAATCCCCTGTCTGTGCAGTTACAGAGTAAAGCCAGACGTGATCCTAAGTTCCAGATCCTGCCCTGGGATGATTTTCTCTGTCACTGTTATAAATTATCACAAATCTTGTGGCTGGCATGTGGGTGTCTTCTCTTAGAGCTCTGTGGGTCTCACAGTCCCTTGACGTGGAAAGCTCAAGTGTTCTTTTTTACAGGCTCTGGGAGAGGATCTGTTTCCTGGGTCTTTGGTGTTGAGAGAATTTAGTTCCATGTGGCTGTAGGACCAATGTCTCCATTTCCTCACTGGCTGTTGGCTGGGGGTGGGAGGGGGTGATGGTCTCTCTGATTTCCTAGAAGCCCCTGTGGGGGCCTCCATGTGCCCTCCTCCCCGGCTCAGAGCCAGCAGAGGTGTGAGCTCCCCTTCCCGATGTCTGCCCAGCCTGGAACAGTGCTCCAGTACTCTGAACTCCTGTGACCAGATAATCCAGGAGAATCTTCACATCTCAGGATGAGAACCGTAATCACATTGCCAAAGTCTCTTTCACCATGTAAGGTAATGTCTTCGCAGGTTTCAGCAACAATGGTGTGGACGCCTTTGGGGTCCTGTGTTTGTTTCAGAACAGTCACCCTCCTGAAAGGTCCAGGAAAATTCTATATGTTTGAATGGCAAGGGAGAGAGGTCCCAACTCCGCTGACACCCAGCTGTCCTTATGCTCTGTCTGGATGTGGGTGCTGAACATTTTCCTCGTTTTCAGAGGTTGTCTACCAGATCTGGCCCCAGCCATTCCCACACCATATCTGACAGGGACCAGTTTGTGGTCTGAATCATGCACAGAGACTTACAGCCCAAGAGTTGCCTGGGTTCCATGCCTGACATCTCCACTTGCTGGCAGGGCAGGGTTGAGTTATTTCAAATGGTTATAACTTTCATTTCCTTATCTGCAAAAAGATAATAATGGTACCAAATGGGGATAGTGGCAGTGCCAGGCATGCAGGAGTGATTGGGAAGTCTTTACTATGCTTGCTCAGGCTGGATGTCCTTCTCAGACCTTAAGTTTAATTCCTAGTCTTCAGATAATTATTTCCCAAAGAGCAGTTTCCCTTTCACATTTTATCTTCCGCTGGGACTAAGTGCATGCCTCACGTTTCCTTCTTTGATGATCAGTGAGTCTTGGGAACTGCCTTACCTTAGCCAACAAGTCTGCTTCACAGAGCCCAGGGCCGGGTGCACTTTCAGCCCTGGCCAGCAGGAGGGGACCTGGAGCTCCCGGCTTCCTCCTCCGACTCCCTGGACATCTATGTCCCTGACTGTGTCTGTGTTTGTCTCAGAACTTGTCTTTTGTGTTCCTGTCTCTGAAGTCTTCACCCTGGTTTATACCATCATCATTGGTTGGATGGAATGTTCTAGAGCCTGCCTTTAAAACAGTGTAATTAATTTGTCTCTGAATTTGGAATTTTCATTCTTTTTCTCTACTGGAAGCTTTCAGATATGTGAACATTTGCAGGGCTTACATTCTCAGTGCCTTCCGGCTTCTGATTCTAAGCTCCACTTCGGCGTCTGTATTTCCAGGCTGCTCCTTTATCTCCTTCAAAGAGTTGATACTGAACAGGTTGATTCCAGAAGCATCTTTTTCAATTATAAAAATGCAACAGCCAACACAATACCAATACATAAATAAATAAATAAATAAAAATAATCCTCCCAGTGTTTTTGAGTATGCAGTAAATATTACTGAATGTTCTGGAGACCTTGGAGTTAGGGTTGTGTTATCACAGGAATGGCAAAAAACAAACAAACAAACAAACAAACAAACACAGCAATCATCCTAGTTCTTAAAGCTCCCACTACCCTGTTATGTTGCTTCAGCAATTTTTCCTCTTTCTCTTTACGTTTCCTTGCTTTTATTTCATTGCCAAATTCTGCTTTGTTTTGTTTTTTCAGAGACAGAGTTTTGCTCTGTGTCCCCAGCTAGAATGCAATAACGTCATGGCGGCTCACTGCAAACTTGCCTCAAACTCTTACGCATAAGCAACTCTCTGCCTCAGCCAGTCACAACTACCTGGACTATAGGCATGCACCACCAAGCCTAGCTCATTTTTCCATTTTTTGTTAGAGGTGGGGTCTCTCTCTTGCTCAGCCTGGTCTCAAACTCCTGACCTCAGGTGATCTTCCTGCCTTGGATTCCCAGAGTGCTAGAATTATGGGGGTGAGCCACTGCACCCAGCCTCTGTTCATTTTTTGCAAGTTTATTTCTTATTTCTGTTATCTCATCTCTTGCTCATCCATGGTCTTTGAAGTCTTGACTTCTCCCTCAAGTGTTGGTGTCTTCAGGTATTAAGGAAACATATACATAACTGTAGGCAAATGTGTGTATGTGTGCATACATGAGAATATGTGTTTTCTAAAATCTTGATGTATAATGCATACATTATACATAAATAAATAACAAGGCCTAAGGAGGGTCTCTTCATATATATATATATGTATATATATATTCTGATTGCCTGTAAAAGCATAAATTATGTATTAAAACATGTGTATACATATGCATACCTATTTGTACCTTAATTTTTATATATAGTACCATATATATGTAAATATAGAAACATGTGCACTAACATAAATACCTGTGTGAGTGTGAATGCCATACACAGAGACTCGCATGCATAACCCATCTTCTGGTAGACTGCTGGCTGCAGAGGAGAGTCAGGTCCACATCCAGATCCCTGTAATGCTGATAGTCTTCATATATAAGGTTCCTTGTTATTGTTACAACGTTGTAAGCCTGCTACAAATCAGTATCTCATTGGAGAATACCCCTGTGACTCTTCAATAAATACGATGAAGACACTGAGATATTATTTCGGTGACTCCTTGTCTGATTGTCAGTTTTAATGTTGAATTAATTAAATGTGTGTAGGAAGTCACATTTCCATTATACTTAGTATTTGGTAAATGGGTCTTCTTATTGTAATACTAGACTTGTGCAAAGGTAGAAGAGAGAAAACAGCTTCTTTTCTTATTTTTTTTTTTTTATAAATAATAGTTCCACTCTTGTCACCAATATATTTTTATGACACATAAATTTGTAGAGAATTTGGAAACTCCTTAAAACCCCATGTTACATGCTAAATCCTTGAGGCTGTGGTGGGAGGCAAAAATCACTCAGGATTTTCTTATAGCTGCCTTTGGAACACATAGTCTTAGAAATATAAAACTAATGATAAATTTTCTGTATGTGTTAGGCAATACTTTCTTCCTGTGTTGTCTTGGGTCTAGTAATAAATTCTGCTTTCTATTACAGAAGTTTTCTTCTTTGCTAAATTTCTCTGAATCTGCTAGTCACACCTCAGCAAGTAGAAAAAGGGAAATAAAATAATGGCATATACAAGCTTTAGATCTATCTGGATTTAGGGCCCTCTAGCTCAACAAGCAGACTGTATTAAAGGAAAAGAGAATTGGATCAGGAGACAGGAGAAATAGGCCCTGTTATATGCCTTCCCTCTCATCTACTATGGGATGTTGGCAGATAACAAAACTGTCCGCCTAAGCCTACAGTTACCCACTTATATTTATTATAATGCCCATTCTTGCTTTTGCAAAGGGAAGATATGAGGTTGAGGAATACCATGATGAGTAACTGGCCCTTTGTGTGGACTCAGTAAATGTTTCTTTAGTGGATAAATGAGATTCAACTTACTTGAATCACTATTGTGTCTACAGCATGCATATGTATGTAAAGGCATCTGAGGGGGTTCATAATCAAGGGTGGTGGGATCAGAGAAGGCGCGGGAGGCAGACACGCTTCACTGTTAGAGCAGAGGTAGTGATGCTACGGCAGACAGCTGCCAAGCAAACCTGGAGTGTGAACACGTGGATTTGGAAAGGCTGGGAAACTTGGAGGAGATGGCGTTCTTCAGCCACCAAGAAAACCACGGCCAACCTGGACTCATTCTTTCATTTTCTCTCTCTCTCATATCCTGCCAAGGTTGCTAAGTTTGAATTCCTCTTTCTTTTCACCTTTCCTTGCTTTTACTTCATTGTCAACTTGAATGTTCTTACTGAATTTTCTATTGAGTCTGCCTCTATTCCTCATGCCCTAGTTCAGCCTTTGTCTCCTTTGACTAGGAATAATAAAGTTCTGTGACACCTCAGGCTTCAGGCTGTCCTGCCCTCTACCCTGCACACTGCGACTGCAAAAATCACCAGAAGTGACATTTTGTCTGGTACCAATGCTTTTTGAAAATTCCCTTTAAAGATTATCCTGACTATTTATTCTGGCTGCTTGTTCCATGGCCCTTCCTTGATTCACTTTGTGAGTACGTATTGAGGGTATATACTATGGGTATCAAATCTAAACGTTGGCTTCAAATCTGCGTAGCCATGAAGACCTCCTAGAGTCTGGTTTCCCTCTTCAGTGGAGTGCCCACCCTGTTTTCCTTATGTCACCCTACATGCCTCCTCCTCCTTAGTCAGATTCCGACGACACTGTTATTTAATAAAGTCTATGCCACTAGTTACTGCTCTGTTCCAGCTGTTCCTTGTGATCACAAATGTATTGGATGCTCTTTGAATGCCAGCATAATGTTACCTATTTTTTCAGAAATTTAAAAAGCATTTGGCGCTGTATTGAGTAAATAGTACCAAGTTCTCTTCCTGGGGCTCTGTATTTTGTTTACGTGGATTTGGATAACTGTCTAATGTCCTTTTATGTCACCTGAAGGACTCCTTTTAGTATTTATCATGGGGCAGATGTCTTAGTTCATTTAGGCTGCTATAAAAAATAAATAACAGAGTAAGTAATTTAGAAATGACAGAATCTATTGCTCATGTTTTTAGAGACTGGGAAGTCCAAGATCAAGCACCAGCAGCCTGAGTGTCTGGTGAGGGCTGCTCTCGGCTTCACAGGTGGGGCCTTCTCACTGCGTCTTCGTGGGGAGGAAGGGACACAGGGGCCCCTTCCAATCTCTTCTGCAGGAGCACTAATCCTATGCATGAGGGTCCCTGGTGCCCTAATCATCTCCTAAAGGCCCTGTAGCTCTCAGTACTGCCACATTGGGGATTAGGTTTCAGCCTGTGCTCCGACATTCGGACCATCACAGCAGGTTTGCTAGTCGACCTTGGGAAAAGGAAACCTCAAATCAGTGGGACTGGGAAATATGAGGTCTTTGTCCTTTGGGAAATTTAACTTCCAAGCAGCCCGTTGTGGGCTTCAAAGGCAAGAGTCTCATATAAATAGGTAGAGAATTTTGGTACTGCTGGGACTGAGAGAACCAGGGGGATTTACTGGGGCATTTCTAGGCTTTTGCACTTAGAAATTCTGAGGCTGTTTTTCCATTGACTTTTAGATTGATAAAGATGGAATACTGCAAGAAGGTTGCAGATCTCATTTTCTTTGGAAAAAGTGTGCTTTGTATTTCCAAGAATCACATTTCCTGGCAAATGTGGAACTATATTTTGTAATAGAAGTCATTCTCTGGTCTGCTCTAAATCATCTTACTTACTTACTTCTCTGAGGGCAAGGCATTAAACTCTAAATTTGTGACTTAACCAGTGAGAGAAAGTAAGGAGCCAAAATCAGAAAATGAAAGCATGGTAAATGTATTTCCTAATTGATCATTACTGCCCTTTCCAAGCTATCATTTTCTGCTGTGCAAAATAGTTAGGCAAAACTAGTCATTTTTCTAAACCAATGACTTGGCCTTTTAAGCCTTCCCATCTCCAAAATACAAAAGACAAGTTACAGTCAGTTTTTCTTTCTTTCTTGGTCAACACCATCAGTTACATAAGCTCCAGCAGCAGTCTTGACATGAAAATAATTTATTTCAAGAAAGGAAATATTTGATTTGTTAACTATGTGATGGATGGGCCTCTCTCAATCGCCTGTGCGGATGGATTGGAGCCTTGAAATTAAAGCTGCAGAAGTAATAAAAAAGGATATATTTGACTATGCTTTGTTGGAAAATATTTATATGCGTAGAAATTCAATTTTTATAATAACTATTAAGAGATAGTCAAAACAATTATTTTCCAACTATCAAGTAAGTAATCCTGAGAAGAAATTTGCTCCTCACCCCTGAAATCAATAAAAGGCTTTTCTTCAGGCATAAAATTGAGGTTGTTCTGAAGCCAAATATCAGCAAAAATGTTTTCATAAACTTTGGAGTACTGAAATGGGAACATCATTTTGAGAAACCTCATTTTTTACATTTAAGGATATAACTTCTGTTGATTTTTTTCGTAGAAAATCCAAGTTGATTCTCATTTCTGTCTCATGTCAGAGTGTGTTCATGGAAGCTCAAATACGGGGAAGGTCCTGGGCAAAAGACCCTCTCTTGCATTCAATGTCAAAAGAAGGCGAGCTAACGGAAGTCACTGGGACAAAATTACATGAAAGAAAGAAAAAGCATTTTCTCAGCTGTAATTGAAGATCTCAGAGAGATTACATTTAGCATCAGCTGTGATTCAAATAATAAGGATCTGCCTGAGTCAGCAACTAAAGAAACTCCTATAACTGTAATTTTCTTTGCCTATTAAAGGTGAAAGAAAATGTAGGTAGGAGAATCGAGTCTGCTTATTTGTTATTTTCATGGGCACTGTCTTGTGTCATTTGCGTATTCCATATTTTGACTGTAAGTCACATTAGAGTCCCTTTTGTTCTGATAAAATTAAATTATTTCTAAAATGGACTCCAGAAATGCAAATGCTTAAAATTCTTAACCTATATATAGCCTTTCTGGGATCAAAGCGATGTGCTCCAAGAGCAGGGCAGAGGAGAAAGGCGTCTCCAGAAAGCCGGGCGATTTGGGTTCGATTATCGTGAGGGTTTGCTTTGTGCCTCTGAGATAAGTGTGTTGACCTTTGGGCATTTGGAGATATCTTGCCTGCCTAGTATTTCTAAAATTCTACTCTTTCTATATTTCAAATATCCCTACTGATAGGCTACTTTTGAGTAGCAGGGTACTGATAAGTCATTAACGTAGTCCTTATGGAATTTAGTAGTCTGTCCCGTAGGAAAACTAAGTGGGCAGGTTTGGGTAGAATGTGCTTGGGAATTAGAATAAGAAAACAAGAACTATTCATTTATCTACCATTGTTGCTCACTGTGTGACCTTGGGCAAGTCACTTAACTTCTCTGGGCCTCAAGTTAGATTAATTCAACACGTATTTATTAAGCATCTCCAGAAGGATGTCTAGAGAAGGACAGGACATCTTGTTTTTAGACCCAGCCCCATGGCTGGAAGACTTGAGCCATTAGAAGGCAGCAGGAGCTGACTCCAGTGACTGTGGACTTGATAAAGGGCTGGAAAGAGTTTGCTTTCCTGCACTTGACCACTACAGAGAACAGGGCCGTTACCTTCAGCTTACAAGCTATATTTTCCTTGAGGATTTTAAGAACTCTCACTTTCATAAATAATTGTTTAATGAGTGTCCCATCCCTAGAAGGTATTATAATATAAGCGTTACTGTTCCATGGACTTGGTGTTTATCTTCGATCCCCCAATTCTGCACACAGTCTGTTCAAGTACACATACAATAAAGTAACACCTGTGTGCATCTCAAAATTTCCCCCTGGGTAAGTCATTTTTCCATTGTAAAGATAAAGGCATGAGCCGGAGAAAGATGCAGATTGTCTAACATCAGAGCTGTGTGTTCACTCTGTTACCAAGTTATACCACGTAGCACAGTGCCATCAGCTAACAGATGCCCAAGAAACAGTAAATTTCTTTTCTACAATTTTGAATTACTATCTGCGGTATTAATGGAAAGGTAATGAAATGTCATTTTCATATGTGAAAGTGTGGGAAGCAGAATGGGGAGGAGATTGAAGTGGAAGGACTGCCTGGGTTCAGAAGTTGACATGGCACGTGTGATTTGGGGAAGTTAGTTAATTTCCTTGCTTCTCTGTTACCTTGCTCATGCCATTATTGTGAGTCTGAGGGCTCAGGAAATCTCTGTAAGTTCTCAACTGTAGCTACTCTTACTATTGGTATCAATATTATTATCAGGCCGTTCCCGTATTACTCTATTAATATATTCCACAAGAGCAGAATACCATCTTTTTTTTATATTTACTTTTTTCAGTGAGTTTTGTATGTTCATACTGTTTTTTAAAATTTCAGATTAATATATGGGCACAAACGATTAGGTCATTACATTGTTTGAGTTTGAGACAGAGTCTCACTCTGTTGCGCAGGACAGAGTGCCATGGTGTCTGCCTAACTCATAGCAAACCTCAGACTCCTGCACTCAAGTGATCCTCCTGCCCCCGTCCCCTGAGAACCAGGGACAACAGGTCCCCACCACAACACCCAGCTGATTTTTCTACTTTTAGTAGAGGTGTGGCCTCACTCTTGCTCAAGCTGGTCTTGAACTACTGAGTTCAAACAATCCACCTGCCTCGGCCTCCCAGAGTGCTAGGATTATAGACGTGAGCTACCATCCTGGGCCAGGAAGATTGTTTTATTATCTGTAATATTCTTTGTTAGGACTTTATTGTTACTGACACAAGAATGCTGCATTACAGCCCTTCCCACAAATTCAGTGGCTTTATAATAAAGCAAAACAAGTATTTATTTTGCATTCTTGGGTGTGTAGTTACACTACAGCTCAACAGGGCAAGGCTGGGCTGCAGGCTGCACATCATTCTTACGCTATTCAGGGGATATTTTTGTCAGAGTGGATCATAGGAGCCCCAGAGAGTGAGGGGAAACATCTGAGGTCTCTTACAGCTTTGACTCAGAACTACTTACCCACATATCATGGGCAAAAGGAGTCACAGGGCCAAGGCAATGTCTTTGCTTTGCACGGTGGCATGGCACGGGGCTGTGAAGAACACTGGCAATAATCTCATCAGCTGCAGGGTTTAGGGTAGATATTCAAATACTCAGATTTCCATCTTTTGAGTTTTAAATAATAGACAAGTTACTTAAGAAGAGAAGAAAGTCATAATCCCCTTTACATTGCCCACCTCAGCTGTTACACAACCATGGGGCGGCCAGTCAACTTTTAAACTGACAACACAAGGGTGTGGGTCATTAATTTAATACAGAATATGTTTTACTTTTTCTAATGAGGAAATGTATGTCCTGTAAGAACAAATTTTTCCATAAATTTTGATTTTGAAATTTTAAATACTGTTTGGAAGCTCACATGTTCATTAATATTTTTGACAAAACTTATTAGAAAGTTTAATCTTATACTATAGACTTTTTTGGTTTTGGAAATTGTACTTTTATTTTTATTGTTGGGGATTCATTGAGGGTACAATGAACTAGGTTACACTGATTGCATTTGTTAGGCAAAGTCCCTCTTATAATTGTGTTCCCTTCCCAAGAGGTGTGTCACACCTTGTGAGATCCCACCCCCCTTCCTCCTTCCCTCTCCCTGCACCCTCCCTTCCCCCACCTTCCATCATGTACTGGGTCATCAATTGTCCTCATATCAGAATTGAGTACATAGGATTCTTGCGTCTTCATTCTTGTGATGCTTTACTAAGAACAATGTGTTCCACTTCCATCCAGTTTAATACAAAAGATGTAAAGTCTCCATCTTTTTTAATGGATGAATAGTATTCTATGGTGTACACATACCACAGCTTGCTAATCCAATCCAGGGTTGGTGGGCATTTAGGCTATTTCCACATTTTAGTGATTGTAAATTGAGCTGTGATAAATAGTCTAGTGCAAGTGTCCATATGGTAAAGGATTTTTTTCTTTTGGGTAGATGCCCAGTAATGGGATTACGGGATCAAATGGGAGGTCTGGTTCGAGCTCTTTGAGGGTTCTCCATATTTCGTCACAAAAAGGTTGTATTAGTTTTCAGTCCCACCAGCAGTGTAAAAGTGTTCCCTTCTCTCTATATCCATGCCAGCATCTGTAGCTTGGAGACGTCGTGATGTGGGCTGTTCTCACTGGGGTTAGGTGATATCTCAGGGTGGTTTTGATTTGCATTTCTCTGATAATTAGGATGATGAGCATTTTTTCATATGCTTGTTAACCATTAGTCTATTTTCTTTGGAGAATGTTCTATTCATTTCTCTTGCCCAGTGATATAAGGGATTGTTGACTCTTTTTATATTGATTCATTTGAGTTCTCTGTGGATCCTGGTTATCAAGCTTTTGTCCAATTCATAATATGCAATATCCTTTCCCATCGTGTAGTTGTCTGTTTGCTTTGGTTGTTGTCTCCTCAGCTGTACAGAAGCTTTTCAGTTTAATTAAGTCCCATTTGTTTATTTTTGCTGTTGCAATCACCACTGGAGTCTTCTTCATAAAGTCTTTCCCCAGGCCGATATAGAGCCAGAGATTTATATATAGATGCAAAGTAAGAGTTATGCATATCTATATTGTAAGTTATGCAACTCATTACTGTGTTTCTTCAGTGAACAGCTATTTATTAAGCATCTAGTAGGGATGAGACACTGCACTGGTGGCTGTAGGCGCCACAAAGATTCAAACATTGTATTCTTGTCCTTCAGAAGCTTCCTAGTCAGTTTACGACATAGCATAATGCAGAATTAAAAAGGCACAAAGTACACAGGGGTCGGCAGCTGCTGAGAAGATGTGTTTGATGTTAACCAGTAGTGGGTCGTGGGAAAATGACATTCCAGCTAGCCAGAGAGAGAATACAGACTAGTTTAAGGAAAGGCATGGTGAATACTGCTCTGGCTTGTTAAGTCCATTAGTTCTTACAGGGACATTGTCAGAGAGAAACCTGCAGAGAGACAAGGAACAGCTCAGAGGGGCGCTGTCAATGCCCCCCGCCCCCAGAATGACTGGACAGCCCTTCACAGACAGTGTGAACAGAGAATTGGTTTTCTTAGATAGAAATTTCTGGGAAATTGCTCTTGGGATAGATAGAAAAAGAAAAGCCTTCAAATGGAGAGAACAATGAGGAAGCTGTTTTCATAGCCAGTGGTGAAAACTCATCTGTGTAATGTTCTGAATTATGTTGGTGGTTAGGAACAGGGCAGAAGGGTGCTGGGCGCACTGTGAGGTAATGGGACTGACAGGAGTTAAGGAGCAGCTTGGGGAGGCAGAGGCAAGCTGGATTTGACGAATGTAAGTGTCATGGTCATTCTGGTTTGCAAATACTGCTTGTTCTGTACCCTTCCCCTTTACCCCTCTCCCAGACACACTTGGGTCTCTTCATGATTTGAATTAAAGGGTTGCAACTCTGAATATCTGGGGAACCCCTGCCCCGCTTTGGTGCTAAGTTGCTGACATAGTTAAACTGTTGCTTTTGTTACCTTTTATTTACTTATTTACTGTCTGTCTTTCTCTACACTCCTAAGTAACAATGCAGGCTTCTCTCTCTCTCTCTCTCTCTCTCTTATTTGAGCTGTATATACTTTTGTATATCCTTTTATTTTTTTCCCTTTTGTTATTAGCTGACACATAATTGTACATATTTGGGGGACACAGAGTGATGTTTCAGTACAAGTACGCAGTGTCTAATGATCAAATCCCGGTAGTTCGCACATTCATCACCTCAAACATTTTTCATACCGGAAAGAGTGGAGGTTAGGATTTGTTTGGGCCAGAAATGGGAAATTGAGAAAGAAATAATTTTTGTTTTTTCTTTTTGAGACAGAGTCTCACTCTCTTGCCCTGGGTAGAGTGCCCTAGTGTCATACGTCACAGCAAACCTCAAACTCTTGGGCTCAAGAGATCCTCTTGCCTCAGCCTCCCTAACACTGTAGGAGGCTGGCGGGTGTTTTGCATGAGCTCAGGAATTTGAGACCAGCCTGAGGAAGACTGAGACCCTGTCTCTATTAAAAATAAAGAAGGAAATACTTTTGAGGACAAAAGGATGAGGAGCAGTTGTTCATAATATAGTAGTCTGCTGGTGGAAAATGGTGGCCAAGGAGTGTATCAACTCCTAATTTATTATGTAATGAGCATGTATTCGTAGCCAAGAGGCTTTAAAAATTATTACTCTTGAGTGAAACACTTTTTAAAGAAAATTGGAGCCAGATATGTTTCTGGTTATTAAAATGAGTATTTTTATTTGTGTATGTCTAGGACGCTTTGAGCCTTTAGGTGGAAGTTAACCACTTCTCATTAAAGCTGATACAGATGAATGAGAAATGAAATTATAAACTGCATGTTAAAAAGAAAAATGTGAGTTGTAACTCTTGTGTACAGAGTTATACTCAAAGTAAAATAAGATCTATCTACCTTGTTAATTATACTCATTATATTAAAAAAACTTTAAATTTCTTGGTAATAAAATTCCTCATGAAAAAATATCAGAAACCTACTTTCCTTTATGAGGAAAATAAATCTATTTGTTTTTCATGTACCTACACTATCTGATTACAAGATGCAAGGAACTTTTGTTGTTTTTTTTTTTTTTTTTGAGACAGAGTCTCAAGCTGTCACCCTGGGTAGAGTGTCATGCTGTCATAGCTCACAGCAACCTCCAACTCTTGGGCTTGAGCAATTCTCTTGCCTCAACCTCCCAAGTAGCTGGGACTACAGGCACCCACCACAATGCCTGGCTATTTTTTGTTACGGTGTGGGCGGGGCTGGGTTTGAACCTGCCACCCTTGGTATGTGGGGCTGGTGCCTTACTCACTGAGCCACAGGCATCAGCCAAATGCAAGGAACTTTAATTATGGCATAGTCTGAAGTGGGAAAGAAAACTCTAAATATATGAAAATATTATTATGCTGCGAAATAATTCCTTGTGACTTTCCTTCATGTACATTTTATTGTATAACCCCTTAATGAGGTAGAATAATTTGGGGACAGGTGTTTTCAGATACTCGAATGTGTATCAGGTAAGATTCTTTTTGCGAGTCCAAATAATAGAAAACCCAACCCAAGCCTGCTGAAGGAAAAAACAATTCAGTTCACTAGCCTGTTTAATTAAAAGTTAGGGTAGTGATTTCCAAAGTGTGGTTCTTGAATTAGCAGCAACAGCTTCAACTGGGGACTTGTTAAAAATATCAATTCTCAGTTTCCATCTCAGACTCAGTGCCTCAGGAACTCTTGCTGTGAGGCACAACAGTGTGTGTGTTAACAAGCCCTTCAGGTTGTTCTGGGGAGAGGTAAAGTCTGAGAAACACTGAGTGGTCTAGAGCCAAATCTGTCCTTGCCTACCAATCACCTCAGGGCTCGGGGGTCACCACCAGACTCTAAATGCGGGCTCTGCGAAACTGTAGACTCTCCCCATTTCCAGGCTTCATATGGTGGCCAGTGACAGCTTTAGTACCTGCTGTTACAGCGGCCCATCCAGTAAACAGAAATTACCATACCTGGCACTGTGTCCCAATGTCTCTGGGTAGCCAGACTTAGGAAGTAACTCTGTCCCTGAGCCTGTTATAACCCTGAGCAAATGGGGGTGTTCTAACTGAATGAGCTTAGTCATGTCACCCACCTGTGGACTCCAGGGTTGAAATCTACTCAATGTGTGGGCATCTCAAAACAACGGAGAACAGCAGGAAAGAATGTTCACAGCAATGTCGCAAACTCAACGAAGATCCTCTAGTCCTAAGAGAGAATCTCAGGCCAAAATTCATCTATCTGAATTTTGAGATATCTGAATTTTGAATATCTGAGAAAAAAATATTTTAAGATGCTCTATTAGTCAGTCCCTTGTCTGGAAAATGAGAAAAGTGTTCACCTTCATTCCACTTCACATAAAATGCAGACTCTCATTTTACACCTTCCCTCTACCTAAAGGGGAATTTTAGTTTCATGATACTGATGATGATATGTGGGTATCAATCCTGACGAGATTTGGGCTAGCAGGGAAGAAAGGCTTGATGTTTGAAAATGCTAAATATGTTTACATATGTTCTTCTGAATTTCAGCTTCTTTTCTGTTTTGAACATAAAGAAAACATTTTCTTCACTTTAATCTTATTTTATCCCATATTTTTGACATTTAATTATACTGCTCTCACATCGTTATTTAAGTGGCATGTCTTTCTCATCATTAAGATAAAGGATCAATTAACTCAGGAGACCACTTGGAGAATTATCAGATAGAAGCACAGAAATGTAAAATGCAGGTAAATGAGAAATTGCCAGTGTAAACTCTATCTCCTAGCCATTTTATAATATGTTCCGTGTCCTCAGTTCCCTTCATTGAAAAGGGGAAGCACCCTAAATCAGTAGCCCCCTGTTCCACACAGCATGGCCTCAGAAATAGAGAAATTTCTGAACGAGAGAAACAGTACTGTCAAGTTTAGGCCTGTCATGATTTTCTTCCTCATCATTCTTTTCATAAATGGCATAGTTGTTCTTATTTTTTTCCTGCTTTTTTTTTGTTTAATTCATGACAGTGTTTATTGTGTCTACTTCCGAAAATGCAAAAAGAACAAACAAACAAACAAAACTAAAGAAATTAGGGAAATTAAGAAGAGACAAGATTTTAGCTAATTTATTTCCAGTCTTTTTCTGGACTTTATTTTTTCTTTTCATGACCAAAATAAGGAGGTAAAATTCCACAGGTGTGAAAACATCTTACTTCTCTAATACTGTAGGACAAGTGAAGGAAATGGCATATTCCCGGAGCTGAATGATAGTGATTTCTTGTTTCAAGTATTTCTTGCTGTGGACCTGGTTTTATCTATCCTATCAGTCATGGTTTATTTGATTCTTGAGAATTTTCAGCAATTTTTCTCTTTGGATATTGCCAATTGACCCAGAGTGAATTTCTAGATATGAAAACCACAGCATCTGATAAAAAAAAAATAGAATTAGCAGGAGATTCTCATTGTAGAAGAAAAAATACTTTAAGTGAAGCTAGACCATTAGAAATAGAAATAGACCAATAGAAAAACAGAAAAATAACTTAAAAAATTGAATAGTGCGTCAATTAGCTGTGAAACAGTTTTAAATGGCCTAATAGATGTATAATTTAGGTTGTGAGGGAGGAGAGGAATGGGTAAAACATTTGAGGATATAAAGGCTGAACATATTCCAAATTTGAAGACACTGTATACCTGCAAGCATAAGCTGGGTAAGTCTGAATCACAAGCAAGGAAGTGTGTAGAAGGTACACTGATGCACATCATCATCAAATTGCTCCAAACCAGTGATAAGGAGACGATCTGAAACAGCATCTAGAGAAAATAATATACATTCCCCACAGAGGAACAAAAATAAGGCTGATAGCACATTTCCGTTAGTAAGAGCACAGAGAAAGATCACCAAAGGACCAGGAAAAAGAACGTGAACCGAGAAGTCTAAACTCCGTGAAGGATCTTGCAAAACCAACTGTGAAATAAAGACTTTTTCAGACTTACAGAAGCTCAAAGACTCCTCACCCGGTGACGTGTCCTAGAAGAAGTATTAGAGGAAGTCCTTGGGACACCAGGAAATGATGCCAGGTGAGAGAGGACTCTGCACCGAGGAATGAGGAGGTCTGGAAAGGGCAACTCCCAGGAATGAGATCCACTGCGTTTCACTGTTTATTCCCGTCCCTTTAAGAGAGAAGGTCGGAGGGAAAGAATGTGGCTGCAAATAAGGGAGAAAAACGCAGCAAGAGACTGGAGGGAAAAAAGCATGACAGAAGGTTTACTGGAGAAATAAAGACGATTTGAGTCATGGACAGGACGATGGATGGTGCAAATCTGTAACATGAGTTTGATACTTTAAAAGTCAGGACATCTTTCAGGTTTAAGACTCTAACAGGCGTCCTCAAACTAGGGCCTGCGGGCCACACGTGGCCTGCCGAGGACATTTATCCTGCCCGCTGGATGTTTTTGCTCCCGCTGCCCATCCTGCTTAGCAGCTGACTCCTCCCGGGGCCCGCAGTCCGGCCCTCCAGCGGTCTGAGGGACAGTGAACTGGCCCCTGTTTAAAAGTTTGAGGACCCCTGCTCTATGATGTTATTTAAATGTCATGTTTAGTGTTGTAAATAATGGCTAATAATTTAATCATAACGCTAATCGCTGTTCTCTGTGGTTATATAACGCTCATTTACTCTGTCAGGACGCATTTGTTTGACACCATGAGGGGCAGAAACCCACATCTGATAGTCCTCACTCCACTTGGTTTAATTTACACAACAAAAAGGCAATCCTGCACTGTACGATATTAAATGTCAGCTTTTTCTTTTTTAATGCTTTCAGCCAAATGGGAAAAAACTTCTAAAAATATGTGAAGAGCTACCTAAATTCATTTCTAAGGTCACTATCATATAATAATAAAATTATCTCTATAATACTTTATAAACCTTGAATTTGTTTTATTCCTTCTAGCTGCTCAGGGTGATTTTGATAACCTATCTTATTTTTTGTTACATATATATTAGGTAAAAATACTAAATTTAGCATATCACCTGAGTACATTCGATTTCACTAGAGGTATGTGTAGTTATAGCTCTGAGGCAGGTGTCGTGATGCTGTCAGATTGCTCAAGTTAATTTTAGGTCACACGAGGTCTCCTGTGGGAAGATGTTTGAGGAACACAGGAAGTTATATGGAGCCTGTTGACGACAATTTACTCTTGTCCTGTGACCTAAAGTAATATCCAACTTGCAGCATTACCAACCCTCTTGTTAAAATATAAGGCCTATATTGAAGTTTTAGACCAATATCACTAAGAAGAGAAAATTATGATTTAAGAAAATGGTTGTAATTGTTAAAATGATGGCAGTGAAAATTCAGGTGAAATTGGCAATTATATAATTATAATTGAATATGGCAATTATATGTAAAAAACCCAATTTTTAGAGAAATCTAAATAGATGTATAGTTAAATGACTCAGGGACATATAAAATTATCACTGATGGCACATAGCCATGTATTGTAAGCTTGGGTGATCTAACAATTACCTGTGGTTTCTCTATGCTTCTGTCCAGAAAGTATGGGGAAATCACTAACAAACTTGGACTTTAGATTTTACCTTACAAACACAGTCTGGAAAAGAACAAAATGAGGATTACTTGTGGTATTTTTCTGTAACACAGCTCCTGACCCCCTCTTTTAGAGAAGTAAGTTTCGTAGACATGCAGACTTAGAGCAGTGTTTCCGTGGATTCTTGTGCTAGGCTTGTTGGCAGCACACCCTCCTGGAGTAAGGAATGCTTCCTGTTTACAAGGACCTGAAGTGGGAGTTCATACAAGGATATACAGCCTCAGCTTATGGGGTTTGTGTCCTCACCTTTCATTAAGGTTGGCAAGAAGGCTTAATCTCCCTAACTCAAGTGGTGGCTAGGAAGACAGATGAAGAGTTAACTAGGTGCAGAATTGGCATAGAGGGTGTGTGTGGCTACATCCAGGCAAGCAGGAAGGTTGAGAATGAGGAGGGGGTGACTGTAAAATCCTGAGGCTCTGAGGAGGAGGTGATGTGGACCTCCCTGGCGACAAGGACAGACAGAAAAGATGGCAGTGAATGGGACTTGGAGTAAAGGGAGATACTGCCATTCCTGAAGGGTGTTTAGACTACACAGGCCACGCTTTGCTAACCCAGAGCAGCCTTAGTGTTGACATCCGAGGGGGTTACAATTCCAAATGAAGTCGGAGTCCCATGAGCAGTTCCTGTCTATACTAAAGGCCTGGCATCTTCAGAGCCATTGCCTGTTCCTTACAGCCACTTTATAAAGTGCCTAGTTGTTAGCTTGACAGACACTTCACTGATTCTATATCTTAGCACAGAAGAGGAGACGGAAGTTCAGAGTTTATTCTTTTACTTTTAAGTGGATTAATGGCTTATGCCTGTGTAGTTTTCCCACGTTCATTGTTTTGAAGGGAGCAGAATTGAACTGGTTTCAGGAATTGACACTGGAATCACTTCCTGGTCACAGGCTTTGCAGCCAAGGCTTCACAGGAAGACTAAACTGACCGGCAACCCTCCCTCGTGGGAGCTCCATCAGGGAGGAAAGCCAGGGTCTTGGTTTCCTTGTCTAAACTGAAGAAGAGGACATTTTGATGGAGACTGCTGTTGGCTGAGCACATGCCATGTGCAGGTGCCTTGTGCTCAGTGCCCTGGATTCCCAGGACTTTCTCACTGCTGCCCTTGGGGGTTTGCATCATCATGCTCTGACCACAGCGCTAAGGGTGTATCTTCACACAGAATTTTGTATTTGTGTGTGTTAGCAACCAAAGAGAAAAGAGACTCATTAAAGATTAAATGAGATTAAAGCCATTCCAGTAGTTGGTTCTTAGTTCTCAAAGCAAGTGGGTTATATTTCTTTCCTTTTATTTGCTACTACTATTTTATAACTTTCGGTATTTTTCAGAGAGCCATTTTGCCTGGACCCCAGAGCAGTGGCCTAGCTGTAGGAGATAATGGCTGTTTTCTAGAAGGAGATAGTACACAGCATATTAAAGAAACTAGGAGGTAGCCGGCTGTGGTGGTGGGCACCTGTAGACCCAGCTACTTGGGAGGCTGAGGCAAGGAGATTGCTTGAGCCCAAGAATCTGAGGTTGCTGTGAGCTGACACCATGACACTCTACCCAGGGGCACAGAATGAGACTCTGTCTCAAAAAAAAAAAAGAAAGAAAGAAAGAAAGAAATAGAAACTAGGAGATGTGATTATTTTATCTTTTCTGTAAGAAAAAATCCCTTAATGCTAATATCTCCAAATGCCAAATTTGGCTTATTATCCCTAAACTATATTTTTAAGTATAGAAACCATAATGAATGACTTTTTGCTACTCTGCTGTAGATGTGCCACAAGATAGAGTTCTGTCATGTCAAGGTAAAGATCCAACAATAAAAGAAAGGTTACTGAAATTATACACAGATAAAATTTTGCTTCACATAGCCCTGATATTCTAAAAACATAAATAAAATTAAAGATGGGCAGATAGATGAACACAGGGCCGATCCAGGTGGTTTTAAAACAACACATAAACAAAAATCAGATTCCAAAGTAGGGATCACATTTTTCTTTTGAGACATAAATGGTTTACTGAAATGACAGTTTTTTTTTTCCCTCAGCACACCCATTAAATTTTTATGGAACCTCTGCTCATCTATTAACACATGGCTTATAGGAGGTGCACAATATATTTTGGTTCCCCTTCATTGCTTTGGTATGTGATTTGGAAAGACCAGCTGACACAGTTGAATATATATCAGATTCAGGGTTAAACAAATATTGCATAGCATCTGTAGCACAAAAAAAAAATTAGTTTTCAGAAATGTGATTGTAAATAATGTTAGGGCAGCCTGCTTTTGAATAACATTTGGTAAGATCCATTTGGAAAGAAATTAGTTGGGGAACTTTTAATATATTTCACAGGAGAGGAAAACAACTCGAATGTCCCCACTGAGGATGAGGTCATGGATATCAAAGGACACTGAAATACTGATGCACACTGATAAAAAAGCATTTAGTTTGTCTGACTCATTGGTGAAAAAATAGAAACCGCTGAGAGGTGGACGAAAGGTCTTGGTGTGATGATTGCTAGCTTTTAGAAGAAGTGCAAACCAGAGTGTTTTCACTTCAAACTGTCTTCTGTACTAAGCTGCAGGGATGGGAGCATTTAATAAGGGGTAAAGTGGTTTTATTCAATTTAGTTAGCACTTTGTTAGGGGCCGAATATTAGTTCATCCTAAAATTTTTTGTTGAAACCCTCACCCCTACTGTGATGGTACTTGGAGGCAGGGCCTTTGGAAGGCAATTAGATCTATATAAGGTCATGAGACTGGAGCTCCAGGATGGGATTAGTGTCTTTATGAGAAAAGGAAGGGACATGAAGAATTTTCTCTCT
Organism: Galagoides demidoff; assembly: GCA_963574575.1. Classification (NCBI taxonomy): domain Eukaryota; kingdom Metazoa; phylum Chordata; class Mammalia; order Primates; family Galagidae; genus Galagoides; species Galagoides demidoff. The sequence goes on along the minus strand of CAUYQV010009304.1, from coordinate 794 downwards.
GTCCCCTATGAAGATACGGCAAGAGGGCTGCTGTCTGCCAGCCAGAAAGAGAGCTCTCACCACAAACTGAATCTGTGGGTACCTCGTTCTTGGACTTCCCAGCCCCCAGAACTGTGAGAAATAAAGGTCAGGTGTTTAAGCTACCCCTTCTCTGGTGTCTTTGTTATAGTAGCCCTAGGTGATAAAGACATACTTGATAAGTAGCTACTATGCACAAGTCCCCCTAAATAAAAAGGAACAGTCCAACCCTAAAGCTAATGAAGACAAGACTGATTTAAAGTAACACCAGAAGGAGAGGTGTGAGTAATGTGTTGTTCACATGCCTTGAGAAACCATTCATTCTGCCTGGGGTTATCATGCAGGAGGTACCATTTGAGCTGGGTCTTGAAGACTGGGAGGGGTTTGTATTCTTAGGATGTTATAGCTTCAGAGGACATGAAATTGGAAATTGGTACAGAGAATGGGCTAAATTATAAATAAACATCTTGACCAACTATGCCAACCTTAGTGCACGTAGGACAAGCCACTTGCAATAGTGGCTGTGGCTCTTTTATTCCCCTTGCTTCAGATTTTATTTGGAAAGATTTACAGAGAGAAGGGGCAGAGTTTCCTATTTGTTAGAAAAATCACTGAGGGCTTTGCCCATAGTTCAGTGGGTAGTGCGCCAGCCACATGCACCAAGGCTGGCGGGTTCAAACCCAGCCTGGGCCTGCTAAGACAACAATGACAACTGCAACAAAGAAAATAGCTGACATTGTGGCAGGCGCCTGTAGTCTCAGCTACTTGGGAGGCTG
>CAUYQV010009295.1:0-24423 GCA_963574575.1 Galagoides demidoff | reverse complement strand
TGTTTTGGTATGAGGCTGCAGGTTCCTGTTGTTATTGAGTTCAAGTTTTATTCCATGGTGGTCTGAGAAGATGCATGGAATAATTTCTATTCTTTTAAATTTACTTAAGTTGGATTTATGGCCTAAGACGTGATCAATTTTGGAGTCAAAAGATCTTTTTTAATGGCTGAATAGTATTCCATGGTATATGTACGTGTGATGATTTTGTAAATAATCAACTCTTTCCTCCTCACCTCTGCAGTTGTATTTTGTTGTTCCACATCCCGAACCTGTGGCTGTATTTGTCTTGTATTCAACAACCTAAATCATATAGTTGTGAGATGCAAATGGATGTGCAGTTCAACTTACTTATTTAAATAGTGCCACAACTAAACTATCTGAATTGTCTACCTCTAACTTCTTTCCAGTAGGGAAATTTCATGATTTGTCTCAAATGTAATTTCCACTCTTAAAGAAGCTTTCATTCTCCATCCCCAATCACTTCCTCTCCTCCTTTGTGCTTTTGACAGTTCATTCATTCAGAGAATATTGAATAAGTTTTGATAAATGTCTTTCTCCTTCAAATTTAATGAATGGTAACATGGCCTGTCTTTATTTACTGCTGCATCTTCTGCGAATATACATTATAAGTATTGAACTAATTTTTATCAAATGAACAAATATTTTTGATAACAGATTTTTGATATCTGGCATTGTGAGTTCCTGAATTCTAAAATTCTTCTGCTGGAACATATCGTCTGTAGTATGAATGTTGAACCCTTTGAAAGTAAATAGTAATACTGGACTATGTTGTTTTGTTTTGTCACCCTCCTATAAAGACAGCCTCCTCTGTCTTTATCTTTGAAACCCTTTAAAATAAAGATAAATCACATTTACAATAGAAGCATATTATTTTTAACGTACTTTATTTTTAAAAAGTAAAATGCTTATATGTAGTCGTAATCAGGTGACTCTTCTTTCTTTCTCTCTCTCTGTCTTTTAACTTGTCCAAGGTTGTTTTTATTTCTTCCTTTGTTTTTGCCTTTTAAAAAAATATGTCCAAATTTATAGGGTATATGCACAATTTTGTTACATGCATAGACTGCATACAGGTGAAGTCAGGGCTCTTATGGTTTCTACCCCTGAATAATGTACATTGTACCCATTCATTAATTCCTCATTATCCACTCCCCTCCCCTGTTTGAGTCTCCATCACTGATCATTCCACCCTCTACATAAATGTGTGCACATTTCTTAGTACCCACGTATGAGTGAAATCAAGACAAGATTTGTCTTTCTGTGCCTGGCTTATTTCACTTAAAATAATGGAATCCAGTTCCGTCCATGTTGCTGTGAAGGACATGATTTCATTGGTTTTTATGGCTGAGTAGTGCTCCATTGTGTTTATTCATACCACGTTCTCTCTATCTGTTCCTCCACTGATGGGCACTTAAGAGGTTGATTCCGTATGATGACTATTGTGAATGACACCAGTGCTACAATGAACAAAGGAGTATAGGTAGACTGTGGGGAAATACCCAGGAGTGGGATTGCTGGATCAAATGGTAATTCAATTTTTAGTTCTTTGAAAAGTCTTAATACTTGTTTTCTGTAGTAGCTGTATTCATTTATGTTCCCACCAACAAAGTATGAGTTCCTTTTCTCTGCATCCTTTGCCAACATCTGTTATTTTTGGTCCTTTGAATAATAGCTATTCTGACTAGGGTAAGATGATATCTTACTGTGGTATTAATTTGCATTTCTGTGATGATTAGGATGTTGAGAATTTTTCTCATACATCTGTTGGTCATCTGCATGTCTTGTCTTGAAAAGTGTCTGTTCATATCCTTTGTCCACTTTTAATGGAATTTTTAAAAAATTTTTTGTGTGGCTGGGGCTGGGTTTGAACCCACCATCTCTGGTATATGGGGCCTACTCCTTGAGCCACAGGCACTGCCCTTTTAACGGAAGTATTATTATTATTTTTGTTGTTGAGTTCCTTGTATGTTCCGGATATTATTCCTCTATTAGATCAATACTTTGCAGACATTGTACAAGTTGTACAAGTTGTCTGCTCACTCAGTTGATTATTTATTTTGCTGTGCAAAATTTTAACTTGTGTCATTTATCTATTTAATTGTCATTCATCTATTTTTGGTTTTGTTGCCTGTGCTGTAGAGGTCTTATTCATAAATTCTTTGCCTAGTCCAATGTCTGGAAGAGTCCCCCCACCAGGTTTCCTTCTAGTATTTTTGTACTTTTAGGTGCGATGTTTAAATCTTTAATACATCTTGAATTGATTTTCGTATATGGTGAGAGATAAGGGTCTAGTTTCATTCTTCTGCCTAGGGCCACCCAATTACTAGCACCATTTATCGAAAAGGGCATCCTTTCCCCATGTGTACTCTAGGCAGCTTTGTCAAAGATCAGTTGGCTGTAAAGCAAGGTTTTTCTGGGTTTTCTTTTATGTTCCATTGACCTGTGTGTCCATTTTCATACCAGTACCATGATATTCTGGTTACTATAGCCTTGAAATATATAATTTGAAGTCAGAGAATGTGTCTTTGTTCTTTTTGCTCAGGGTTGCTTCGGCTATTTGGTCTCTTTTTTGGTTCCACATGACTTTTAAGATTAATTTAAATGACATTGCTATTTGGATAGGGATTGCATCGAGTCTATATGTTGCTTTGGACAGTATGGTCATTTTTATGATATTAATAATAAGCAACTCTTAATTTTACCATAGAGAAAACAATGTCACCCCCAACCATTTCTTCTTTCACTAAATCACTTACTTTTATTTTTCTATTGATCTTAAAAGATTTTAATCACTGCCACAGCTTTCCTGTGAGATCTGTTCTCATTCTTAAAGTCTTTTTAAAGTTAGAATAGGGAGATAAATAATATTTTAGTAGAACACTGACCAATACCATAGAACAATGCATTTTATCATCCTTGTTCCCACCTAAATACTCATCCTCTCAAAATTACGACCTCGACCTTTCTCAGCAATGTGAACCTACAGAAATCCTTTGATTTTGAACTTTTTGTCTTGATTTCTGTCTCCAGGCTATTGATCTCAAGCCTATATTTTACACTTCAAATGGGAGATAATGGAGTCATACAGCCCCAGCATTGGCAAATGCTTGCTGGATAATTGAGTCCCTTCAGAGACATCCCTTTAAAGACTCCATCCAGCCTATTCTGGAAGCTTCCAGTGATCCAACTCGCCATTTCCCATGCAGCAGGTTTTTCTCTGTTATCAGCTTGATTGCACGGTGCTCCCTTGTATTGACTTTCAGCAAACTACCCATAGTTTCCATCCACCACTTCTATTTTAGCCTTTGGGCTTGTGAATAACAATTTGAACCCATGTAAGACAAGACATCCCATTGGAAGGTGACGTTTTCTCTAAGTTTCTCTTTCTCTAGGCTGACCTCTCTTTGCTCCTCAGTTCTTCAAATGACCTGTTTTCATGTCTCCTTGGCATTCCAATGACCCTAATATACAGAGATGTTATTTTTTCTTATATATGCAGCATTCAGCAATGAGTCTGACACTTCAGAGATGAGTGAGAATAAAGTAGGAGTATCATTTCCCTTAACCCAGATATTATCATCTCATGAGCATATCTGGCAATGAAATAGTTGAAGTACGTGATGAAGGGCAATGTCTGGTCAGATATCACTGTACTCATTTTTTACCTTTAGGTGTTCCTAAACTTGTTAACTTACCATGTATGTAATAGATAAAATTCAGAGTCTCTATTTAGCTGAAAACAAAAACAAACTTCTTTTCAGACCAAGATCTGAAGTCCTACTTAATAACGAATGATCTTGGACAAATTCACTAATTTCTCTAAGTTAAAAAGTTTATTGAGAGAGCTAAATTAGTTGTAAATGTAAAGTGTTTAAAATATGTGGTAAGTGCTCAATACATGTTAGTGCTGATCATAATAACATTAATAACAATCTTTACTGTTATTATTGTTGAAGGAGTTTTGGGAAATGCTTGGTTTAATACTGAACAAATAGGAAAGATTAGTGATTTCTCTATGTTTTTGAAGTGTCATTGAATATATCTAATTTAGACCTATAAAAATTAAAGTTGCTTTTTTTTTTTGCAGTTTTTGACTGGGGCTGGATTTGAACCGGCCGCCTCTGTTATATGGGGCCAGCACCCTACTCCTTTGAGCCACAGGCGCTGCCCCAAAGTTACATATTTTTGAAAGATTCATAACCACACATTTGTTCAAATCTCTTGACAAATTAGAAGAAAATAGGACAAAGTTGTCTATGCTAGTTTTTCATCTTTATGGAGAAGTAAACAGGTGATATGTTATAAAGAATGCTTATTTCCTAAGTCTTTAGTGTTAATAATAGATGTATTAGCTTTTTACCCACATCATAGCTTCCTTCATGTGAATACAAGAACTTCTGCTGGCAAATTTTGGAGAGATTAACTTTCTTGTAAAATATGCAAGCTTGGGTAAACTTTTATTGGTTAAATATTTGTTTTTTGCTGATATATTTCAGCAACATAGCATGGCTTTTTTTCAGGTGAAGATGCTGAGCTGAAGCCTCCAAGGACCACAGCAAAAAGATTGGATTCCCCTTCTGTGCCCTGCTTTACAGTCTACTTTGGGGGAAGAAACTGTTTTCAGCTCTTTAAAAACTTTTATATTAGTAAAAGAGAAAGACATTTATGAAATGCTTAAAGCCAGATAACCTTCTTGAGGGACTTAGCTCAATTCCTGAAGTTGATGAGGTATAGCTTATTAGAAGTGAGAGAATCACAAAAACTTTGAGGGTCTGGAGGCTGTAACCTTGCTGTGAACAGTCATTCTTCCTTAGTGTTGTTCATTAGGAGACCTACTTTAGTAATAAGGGTGTTTACTAAATGCTTTTAAAAAATACTCTTTTAATTTATTATTAAAACAATATTCAGGCTTGGTGCCTGTGGCTCAAGTGGCTAAAGCACCAGCCACATACACCTGAGCTGGCGGGTTCGAATCCAGCCCGGGCCGTCAAACAACAATGATGGCTGCAACCAAAAAATAGCCAGCTGTTGTGGCAGGTGCCTATAGTCTTAGCTACTTGGGAGGTAGAGGTAGGGGACTTGCTTGAGCCCAGGAGTTGGAGGTTGCTATGAGCTGTGATGCCATGGGACTCTACCCAGGGCGATAGCTTGAGGCTCTGTATCAAACAACAACAACAACAACAACAACAACAACAACAATATTCATAGCAGAAGCAATATTTGATGCTAAACCATAGTTTTATTTATTTATTTATTTAAATTTATTGTTGGGGATTCATTGAGGGTACAAGAAACCAGGTTTCACTGATGATGCTAAACCATATTTTAAGAATAAATAATTATCAAAATTCTGTTCTTTTATAACATCTATTATACACACACAAACACACACACACACTACCTGGATGGAGTGTCAGAACAAGTCTCTTCTGTCTCACAAAACCTACTGTTAAATTTTCAGGAGTTTGGCAAGGCACTTAATATCAGACAAGTGGCTTGTGATTTGTTATCATGGTGGTATTTACACCATGGAAATTGGCAAATGCTGAAATCAGAGCCTTTTTTTTCTCTAGGAGAGCCAGTTGTTAAACACTTAAAAGCTCACCTGTGCCTGCAAGTATTTATTTAAATAAAATAAAGGCCTATTAGCTCTGGAAGATGGTTTTTGAATGAAAGGTTACATGGGGAAAAAAAATAAACTAATTGTGCTTTGTCCCCCCTCTGTGTTTTCAGGGATACGGAAAGACCGAAGAGGAGGGAGAATGTTGAAACACAAACGCCAAAGAGATGATGGGGAAGGCAGGAATGAAGCAGGGCCCTCTGGAGACATGAGGGGTGCTAACCTTTGGCCAAGCCCCCTCTTGATAAAGCACACGAAGAAGAACAGTCCGGCCTTGTCCCTGACAGCTGAACAGATGGTCAGTGCCTTGTTGGAGGCTGAGCCCCCCATACTCTATTCCGAGTACGATCCTACAAGACCTTTAAGTGAGGCCTCCATCATGGGCTTGCTGACTAACCTGGCAGACAGGGAGCTGGTTCACATGATCAATTGGGCAAAGAGGGTGCCAGGTAAGAATACCTAAGCTCAACTTTTATTTTAAAAGTCAAAAACTATTCAAGAACTGGTTGCGATGTCATGGGAGAGATAGGGAGGGTAGGGGAGGGAAGAAATAATAGCTCCTTATCTGTTAGGTTTCAAGGTTATATCAGAATTTGTTCATTTTCAGTACCAATACACTGTAATTCTCCTGGAGATTTCAAAACTAATATCTTAAAATCAAATTGTAGAAGACTAGAATTCTTAAATTGATGTATTTATTTTTAACCCACCTTGTTCACCAAAAAGATTTGAGGTGGATGCTACCTGATAAGAGTATTTAATATTAAATGTTCACAAGGACAGAAACTTTTAACACTAAACAATCTATAAAAGTTTTTAATATCAAAGAATTTTATTCAAAATGCCTCATTATTAAGGAATAACTTTATTTAAAAAATTTTTTAACGAAATCTTTATGGATTAAAAAGATAGTGATAGGTTTATTTATTGAATTTCCATTATTTATCCAACCTGGTTTATGCTTAGTATTTTATGAGAAAGGGAAATACAATAGAAAAATAAATTGGGGATATAATGGCTGAAAGGACACTTTGGCTCTTCAGTAGATTCTCTCGGCAAAGCTTGTCTGTTGCTCTTGTTCAGGGAGAAAAACTCTAGATATTATGGGAAAAAAAAAAACTAGAAAGTGACCTCCTCCCTGACTCAGTATATCCATTCAAGAGATAATATAGATAAACCAAGGCAAAAGCAAGTTAATTGTTTTTTTCTGGGCTTATAGATAAAATGAGTGATGGATTTAGATAGTAAATTTCTACTTTGGTTTCATATATAAAAGTAATTATTACCTATGACGTGTGGAATGTTTTTTATGAAACAAAAAGAAAATGAGGAGTCTTTCACTTGCATTTCAAAGGTCACTGATATGTCATAGGCCAAGTGAACGTATGTTTGGCCTTGGAGACTCTTAACCTGTATTTGCTTGTCTCAGTTTATAAACATGCAATCCTTTGAATAAGGAGCTCATGGTACTGTGGCCCACACTTGTTAGAGGTCGTCTATTTAGGTGTTTGGGTGGTAGAATTAGGTTCCATGGAAGGAAGAGAGTAATAGGCAAACTTAGGTTTTCAGGGTCTGTCCAACTGGCCAACAAAAGCCTGTTGCCATCTTTGAATTAAGAATCTGATAGAGCACCCACATATTTTGGCATTCTAGTGTGAAGCAGATACATTATAAATCAATACTGCAATTCAAATGTAATGTGGCTGTAGGTTTTTTTCTTTATCTTTATATTTGTTATTGCCTTATTTTTCTGTTTTGGGAAAAGAGGAGCAAACAATAGAAAACGAATAGTCAAATCCCTGAGAGCTGGCTCTTTGTTGCTTTTAAGTTTCATTGTCCTTATAAACACGTATTTCCCTTCCTTTAATCTTGGTAATGTTAGTCCCAGAGCACTGCTGAACTCAAGTGTGTATTTTTCATACCTATCAGTAGATTCCCATCATGACATTTTTATAATGATAAAATTTTGAAGAGCATTTGAAACAACTGGAATTAAGATCAGATACATTATCAACAGATGAAGAACTCATGGAAATAATTTTCTAAATTTAGGATTAAAATGGAGAAATCAAGGGAAGGAAAATATTGTGCTCATGCTTAGCCATTTATTGTTAAAACAGAACTAACCAAATTTTTGGTAATGAGATGTGTTGAAAAACTACTCTATTTATTTATTATGTTAGTTTTAAAAGGTTTGTATGATTTTGAAGTTCTTGGACTAAACTCTATCATGTTACTTGATCATTTTTTAAGAAAAAGAATTATAAAGGCAAAAAATGACATGGGGTGTGTGTGTGTGTGTGTGCGCACGCACGCGTGTGCCACTGGAATGGAATACAGCTGTTGTATTCCAAGTCTACTTGCCTGACCAAGCAGAATAAAAATAATCATTGCTTTAAAAAAGATGAAGAATGAGGGAAGAAAAAAGTCTCCTGGAAAAACTCTGAAGATGGCTGTCAAGCTTTTCAGGAAAATTGGCAAAGCTATGTTTTGAAAAGCGTTTATATTCTTCATATATCCAAATCCATCTGTCATTTAAAAAATAGCCCACATTGAAAATCTAATTTAGACAATGTTGCATTTATGTGGTCACAGTTCAAGGATAATAATAATAGTAATTTAAAACGAGGAAATAGATAACATCATTAGTAAGAAGAATAGCAAGGAAGCCAGTTCTAGAAGCACATGGATGTAGCCACGTGATAATAAAACTCTGCGTGGGACATTTGGATAATCCTCAGAATGGTTATCAATATAACAAATTGTGAATTAACTTCATTTTGTATGATGAATTTTAACAAAAATAATCAACATTTGGGTCATTTTAGCAGCTCAAAGTGTTTTTTTTTAATAACTAACAGAATATTGTCATAATTTTCAAATGTCTGTGATTATAAGTTGAATTTTCCTTTCTCTTAACATCTGGGGCATATTTTTTGACTTGACATAGCTCTCTATTCAGAATTAAGACAAGAAGAATGTTAGGAAAAATGCATCATGAGTGTGTTAGTCAAGTTCTAATTTGTAAAGTACTTCTAATAGATCTGGCTAAAGATGACATCAATAAATTAATTTGTTCTCTTTGCAATTTAAAAATAACAGCCGTGGCAAGAATGATAAAACCTACCAATTCCGCTCTGACAAGGGATGGGTTTTAATAACACAGGGTGTCTGTCTGCTTTTTGATATCTTGCTATAGAAAAGGCTTTTTTAAATTGCTTGCTCTGAAATTTGTTAGTCTGTAGTGGGCATTTTATAGTGTATCCATAGGTAAAGATTTAGTTTTAAAAGAATCTGATTGTTAAATCTTAATTTATTATTATCCTACACATGGCAAAATGGGTTAATACATGTGATGTCATTTGGCTGAAGGTCAAAGAAGGGGAAATAGGACTTCAAAAGCTGCTGTACTTGAGATTTCTGCATCACACTCAGTTGCATCATTGCCTGGTTGATTCTTAATTTTCGTGTTAATGAAGCACATCTGATTTTTTTCTAGAAGCTTGACTTGTGCCACCAAACTATCATTCTGATTTCTTATAAATTAAGTCCTTTCCAAGATTCACCATCATTTTACATCAAATTTGTGCTCTAGTTCTATATATGTAATGAATATTTTGATGGATGTCTAGCTCTGGGATTTTTACTGCCTTTTGAACACTGTAACTAGAAGTGTGACAGTCTCGTGAACCACTGGATCCAGACATGGGAAGGTGCATTGCAGGTGCAGGCCCAGGAAGGGGAAGACAGGAAAGGTGGCACGTCACACCCTCACCACTTCCTTATTCTTTCAGTGGCCAATTCGTGGTCTTTCTCCTTTTCCTTTCCTGCTATGTCCTTCTAGTCTCATCACTAAAGGATGCCCTCTTTTTTTTGAGGCCTGACTCTTCTTGCTCATATTTGGTTCCAGAGGTAGGGGATCCACTTTTTCTGAACATGCCTCCCTCTAGCCCCAAGCTGAGGTTTCTCAGAAGCTTCTGGACAACCTTACTTTTGTAAGGGATGAGAGACACCCCAAGGAGTGGGCAGATGTGGGTGCTCAGGACTTCAATAGGCATCAGTTGTCTAGAGGCAAGCGAGTTTCACTTAGTGTCACTGGAAGCTTAAAGTGGACAGGGACTAGGGGACAGATGTGGGCACAACACCTCCATCGGAGAATTGGCAGCATCTTCACATTCTATTCTGGAGTTTCCTGAAGATTCCAAGGAATTTGGCAGGGCTACCCAATACTCTGCTTCCTAACCCATAACCAAGTGAGTGGACCCTGCTCTCAGGCTGTTGTGGTGTTCCAGTCTGCTTTGGCACGGCACAGCGATCAAAGATGACATGACTCTATGGGTATGTCCTGTGGAGGTGACAGACGCATATGTTCAAGCAAGATTTGCAGTTTAGATTTTGCAGCTGTGGTATGATGAAGACCCTGGGACTAGGCTGGAACCCTCCACCTGCCTGACTGTCCACTGCTCCTGTGGAAGCTCTGAGTGGAACACAAGAAAATAGCTGCTTACTTGACTTTTCCTTTACATGAAATTTTGACTGATGCTTGTTGGCCCAGATATTTAATAAACCTTTAATAATCTTTTTTTTTTTTCATTTTGAGAGTATTTGAGAATAATGCCTGATCTGGGCCTGTTTGCTCCTCAGAGTTCAGTGTCAGTGAGTGGGTCAGGGTCCCAGCATCTGCATGTTTAGCCTGCACACAGCAGACTCATGGTGCTGAGTACCCCAGGCTGCCCCATGGGGGAGTGTTAGCCTGTGGCTCTGCTACTTCCAGTGGGGTTTGGCATGGAGAATGTCATTTTCTTATTGATAGCTTGTGTGCCAGAAAGATGTATTACTGTTGAAGTGTATTATGAAGCGTGGTATGCCCTCAAAAAGACAAGTTAATTTCCAACCCCCAGTACCTCAGAATGTAGTCTCATTTGGAAGTAGGGTCTTTAAATAGGGAATAAAGTACAAATGAGGTCATTAGCACAAGCCCTGGTCCAGTAAGGACTGGAGTTCTTATTAAAGAGGAAATTTTGACATGAAACTAGATGTATGTAGAGAGATAATGAAGCAAAGACTCAGGGAGAAGACAGTCCTGCGACTGGAGTGATGACCCCACAAGCCAAGGACGCCAAGGTTTGCCAGTCGACACTGGCAGTTGGAGGAGGCGAGGGTCGGCTCTTCCTTAGAACCTCGGAGAGCAGGTGGCTTCACTCACACCTTCACTTCAGACTTCTAGATACATTTCAAAGCCACCTGGTTTTCTATACTTTGTATCAAAGTAGGAAACTAACACAAAGTGTATTAAAAGTAAATATTTTTGTATTGCACTTGTGAGACAAAAGAAATAAGAGGCTATTGATTTAAAGAGGAAGGTTTGACTCATCTCAGTAGGCCTGGCTAATCATTTACTCTGGTATACTTCCTCCTCTGCCCACCCAAGTGGTTCACTGAACTTCTGGCTTTGAAGTTGATTTATAAGTTATACAGTTCTGTGCGTCTACCTGGTAAATATCTTGTAAAAGATTTTAACCTACAGAAGACTGTTTTCATCTGGTAATTTAGTGTAATAGTTTCCCTATTTTTACATTTATATCTTTGATCCGTTTGAATTCATCCTTGTCTATAGTATGAGGTGTGAGTCCAAAGTGGTGTTTCCATAGAATTGTATAGAACATTTCCATACACAAATGTTTCAATTCCATTTGTTGAACAATCTCCTACAGAAGTATTTTTTAGGATGGCCTTTCAAGGTTATTGTCAAGAGCTTTTAAAGTAGAGTGGAAGATATGACCCATTGGTCTACACTTTAATTTTTTCACTATTTTGAAATCAAAAAGAAAATACATTATTTGTTCAAAGTTGTAAATTTTACTTAATTTATATTCACTGCATATATACTATGATTCACCTGTCCTGTGTGGATACATGGAGTGATTTTCCATTAATCTTAGAAATAACAGAGAAATTCATAAGACTTGAGACATTTAGACAAGATCAGTGCTGATAAGAGGTAATCAGGTGAACTGCTGCTCAGTTTTAGTAGAACATCAAAGTCATCCCCCAGGAGTGAAGAACATGCCCACTTTCCCTTCTTGCTTTTCCCAAAAGCAAGTTGTGCCTGTCCCAACACAGTTGAGGTTGATGCATCCCAGATTTCTTTCTTTAGGTTTGAAACACCTAAATATTAAGTGCCTATTCTCAGCTGCCTGCTGGACAACTGGTAAATGTGTCACATTTTCACCAATACATCTGAAGACAAGCTGGCCATCTTCCCCTTCATCTCCCTCATTTGTCTTTCTTGCTTCTCTGCATGCATGCCAGGGACTCCATCCTTCTTTCTTATGAACTTTGGAATCATTTCTGCGCTTGGCTCTTCTTTACCATGTACCAACCATTCTTCTTCAAAATCTCTTGATTGATGCTTTTTCTCCATTCCACTGTCACCAGCCTGGTCTGCACCCGAACATTCTTCCAAGATTGAATTACTATAATATCCTCCTAACTGGTCTTTTTGGCTCCAAGTCGCTTTCCCCTTTAACTGGTCTGACTTATTATTGCCAAAATAATATCCATAAATCATCATTTCAAAACGCTGCACTCCCTGTGTTTATTTCCTATGGCTGCCATAGCTAAGTATCACAAAGCAGCTTAACAGAACAGGGATGTATTTTCTCACCCTTGCGGAGGCGAGAAGCCTGAGATCAGGGGTGGACGGGGTGCCGCTCTCTTTGAAGGCTCCGTGTCTGACTCTTGCTGGCATCTGGTCCGCTGGCAATCCTCGCTGTTGCTTGACTTGTACGTGGGGGTACACCCCCACCTCTTCAGTGTCTGGCATCAGCATCATGTGGTACGGAGCTATGTTTCTATGTCTCTGTGTCCAAATTTCCCTTTTATGGGGACACTGATCATAGTGGATTAAGGTCCCATTCTAATCTAGTGTGACTTCATGTTAATTGTATCTGGAGACTCTGTTTCCAAATAAGGTCCAATTCACAGGTTCCAGGAAAGCACGAATGTTAGGTGAGGCTACAGACCTTTGGAAAAGATTGTTCACTAACCTGCTTCCTCCCATCTTATTTCATTTCTACTTTCCAACATGATCTGCATAAGTCAGTCTACTTGGCCCACCCACTCCCCTGCATTCTCCCTTTACATAGTGTCTTGACTTTATCTTCATTTGTTAGTGTCCCTGCATCTTCCTCTCTCTATTCCAGTTCTCTACTCATTGTTTTTTTCTGCTAAAGGAGCCCCTCACCTTCTGCTTCCTTCCTGAAACTTCAAACTGCAACCTTCTTGATTGCTTCAAGATGCAATCTTGAATTGAGTTTGCCATCACAAGACAACCAGTCCTGGTCCAGAGCACCTTGTGAAATGGAGTCACCTGGGATCGAAAACAGAGCAACAGCTGTCAACCACTTACTTCCTTCAAGATAGATTTGTGGCTGGAGCAGGGAGCCCGGGGGAACCAGCAGCCTCAAGGCTACATGTGGCCCTCCAGATGTCCCAGTGGAGCCCCTTAACTGCACTTGGGTTTGTTCTATAAAATTGGGATTTGGTCAAAAGGCCACACTGCAGGATCCAGAGTGTCGCCCACATGTGGCCCCAAGGGTGCAGGTTTCCACAGTGAGGACAGTCGTTTCTGCAATCTAAGTTTAATTTGTCTAACCCGTGAACATGTTCTTTAAAAGTTGTATGTGTATAAGATGAAGTTATAGTAAATGGATCATATTTCAATGTAGTCAGGGTATCTTTGATTTAACTAAAATGGAACAATGAAACAATTGAAATAATTCTGAACCTAGACAGCGTCCCCAAGACTCAGGTGCCACTTTCTGAGGTGACTTCACTGGACTGTTCTGTCTTACTCTAGTCTGTCTTTAGATCTCCAGAATCCATTTACCCCACTCTGGGTAAACCTCTGTGTGTTCTCAGCATCAGCATGGCTGAGCCAAAGTTTGAACTTTTCTTGCAATGGTGGTTACATCTTAGTGATGATGGATGTTAGTTTTCTTTGGTAGCTGGAGACCAGAGACCTGCAATAGGGAATGAAAGTCAGTATGGGCCCCAGTAAGGTCCAAGTAAGCAGAGCCACGGAAAACAGTGAGAACTTTGGAAGGAATCTCATAGCAGGGTAGAATTAAAACAGAGTTCACGCGTGTAACTTCACCTATAAACCATAACTTTCCAGAGAAAGCTTGCACAGATGGCTTTGAAGCTGGTTTCGTGCCCCCTTTATATTACTGCTTTCTTTTATGGGAACCAGAGGACTCTGATCAATACGGCTGCGGTGTTGTCTCTGTGTTAGGCTACAGTTTAAACTGGCTAACTGTTTATTTTTGGCACAATGATTACTTCTCTGTCCTCACCCCACCCCTTGCTCTCAAACGCTCACTTCAAACATTTTTTTTTTGCTTGTGTGACGATAAATCCACTGCCTGTAGCAAATGGTTAAACAAATAGACGTTCATTCATTGACTGACTTAACTGTTCCTCGTTGGGAACCCCTAGTTGTGGGGAATCTTAGGGTTTCAATTCTGTTTCCTTGGTTACTAAAGGATTCTATGCAGTTTGCTCGACTTTGAATGGGCACTTCTCATAGAAACATTTTCCTTTCTAAGTAAATCACTTGATGTGTTAAAATCTAAGTTCTGTTTAAAAATTCTTGAGACAAATTCACCATGACTTAGTTTAAAAAACAAGTGGCCTTGTCCTTTCGGTCTAGTATTTATCACTTAGTGGTATCTGGCGGAGCCCCTAACACAATGACAGGAAAAAGCAGAAGTGTGATTGCTTAAGAAAAGGTCAAATTTAATAAAATGATGGAAGTGTCCTTCTCTACCGGGGAATTAAAGTTTCTCTTTGTAGAACTGCATGTGTTCATTATGTGACTATTTCATAAACACAAAATCTAATAAAATGGTGGGCAGTTCCCTCTCTGGAGGGCGTGAAGAGCGTCTCTTCATAGAATAACATGTCACATCATAACAGCTGGTTCTTTTTACCTGGTCAAGATGTTTGCTTAGGACATTTGAAAGCTAGTAGATAACTGCTTTGAATTTAAAAACGCATTCAGGACTCTGAGCTTTGGAAGAATATTTTCCAAGGCATATCTTCAAGTTCTGTCAATATTTTTCTTCTTGTGTCAATCAGTTAAGAAATGGAATATAATTAAAGTTGGTTTTTCTTTATTGCTGTCCAAAATTCAGAAATATAAACTGAAAAATATATCATCCTTTCCTGAGTAGATCTTGAAATGCCCTAAACTGTGATCCAGACCAATGCTGGCCTTCAGCCCTTCAGAGTGGATCTGTGGTGCCATTGAACCTGGTTATGAAAGCTTTCAAGTTCAACAGATTTACAAATGCAGAGATTATGACCCCATACAATCAGTCAGTCAATTAATACCTAATATACACATCAAAACATGTGGCCCCAATCTCATGAAATCAGAGAGACCTACTTAGATTTCTTTGATTTACTTGCCTAACAAATAGCAAGCCCACTTTGACAGTCTTTAGCATGAAAGTGAGTGTCAAAATGGGCAAATGTTTATTACAAGCCCAGTTTACCAATTTCTGACTTAATCTTAACTATTTCTGGTAAACTTAAGAATGAACTGTAATTAACTTAAGAATGTATCATAAGGGCGGTGCCTGTGGCTCAGCGAGTAGGGTGCTGGCCCCATATACCAAGGGTGGTGGGTTCAAACCCGGCCCCAGCCAAACAAAAAAATAGCTGGGTGTTGCGGTGGGCACCTGTAGTCCCAGCTACTTGGGAGGCTGAGGCAAGAGAATCACCTAAGCCTAGGAACTGGAGGTTGCTGTGAGCTGTGACGCCACAGCACTCTACCAAGAGCGATAAAGTGAGACTCTATCTCTACAAAAAAAAGAAGAATGCACCATAAAAGCTATATTTTTTTAAAGGGAAATATATTCTGAGATGGATAGTGGTGATGTCCACACAATGATGTGAATATACTTAATGCCATAGAACTTGTACACTGAAAAGTGGTTAAAATGATAAATTTTATGTTATATATATTTTACCACAATAAAAAGGATGTAAAACTTTATATTGCATATATAAAAAGGAAACAGACATTGCCTGGCAAAAACAAACAGATGAAAATGATACGAAGTTCCGAGGGGATTTCTCTTATCAAAACTTTGATTTCTAGGTGAGAATAGAAACGTATTGTAAGGAGATAAATTAACGAACCAATGAACTAGGGTGGAAGAAATAAACAAACATTCCTCTAGGCTCCTGCAGCATCTCTTTTGTGACTATAGTACCAACAATTTCATTCCATTTTCCAGTTACTGGTGAGCTCCTCCCATGCACCGGTGCACAGGTCAAAATTGACCATGTCTCTGCCTTGGAAGAGCTTCCATGCCAGTTATCACATGAGGAGCAGGAACGCAGCTATTATTGTTTTCCCACTTGCAGAAGTGGAGCTGAGTTTATTAACTCATCTGTTGCTCATAGTAGCTTCCAAGCATTTTCCTTGCTAAGTGGTTTTATTTTCCTAACCTTATACCCAATCTATGGACGACAGCACTGAGGCTCAGGGAGGATAGTTCAGTATTATGAAACATCTTGTATTCCAGAATGCTTTTCCTGTGCAATGCTCTTAGCAAAGGCTAAAGAAATGATGGCATATTTTGAATGAGTGGGACCATTTTGTTATTATTTGTCTTTAAAAAAATAACTCTCCCTTGTGTGCCTTATGGCATGCGTATATGTGTGTGTGTGTATATAAAATTGTATATATACGATCTTTGCTTTTGGCCAACCCAGACCTATAATAAGTGTTCAATATGAGCTATGGTTATTGTTGTTGATTTTCTGGCTTAATCTTGAGTCTAGTTTTTTTTTTTTTTTTTGTAGAGACAGAGTCTCATTTTATTGCCCTCGGTAGTGCTGTGGCATCTCACTGCTCATAGAAACCTCCAACTCCCGGGCTCAGGCTATTCTCTTGCCTCAGGCTCCCAAGTAGCTGGGACCACAGGCGCCCGCCACAACACCCAGCTATTGAGTCTAGTTTTTTAAAATGCCATTAACATAAGTAAAAGGAAATATACTGGCTAAATGATTAATTGATTAATGATTAATTCAGCCAGGGTATTTCCGTTTACTTATGTGATCAGCTTCATGCTGTTACTCCTGCCTTTTCAAATAATCTTATTGCCACTAAACAAAACTCGTGGAAATTTGATTTGGTTTTGCTTTTGTTTTGTTTTTACATGTTGTTACAATTAAGGAAAAGAAAAACATTCCTGAAACATAACAGCTCCTGCCAATTTTCTGACTCAATATTAATCTGTGTAATAGTTATTATTGGCTGCATTTAAATACTTTAAGCCATTGTACAATCTTAAAGTAGTTATGCGTGCAAATATTTAAATGGATTAGGAGAAAGAATATACAGGTGAGAAGTAAAATGTATTGTTGAATCAAGCCTTTTTAAATGTAACTCTTTTAGGATTCTAATCAACCACATATAACACAAAGCCTCAAAATAATAGTGGCTTAAACAAGAGAAAGCTTATTCTTTCCTCTCCCATAAAATGAATCTGGACTTCGTCTCCAGTGGCGTGGCAGCTCCATAGTCTGAAGGGCCCAAGCTTGTTCTGACTTTCTATTCCCTTATCTTTGCATAGGCTTCATTCTCAAGGTCAACTTGTTGTCTACTGTGGTTACTAGAGCTTCAGCCATCACAGCTGCCTTAAAGGCAGCAAGAAAGTGGAAACCAGGACCCTAGTAGGGACGGATTTCTCGACTGAAGTGCTTTCCTTTAAGGAGCCTTTCTGGAAGTCTCCCCCAGCGCTTCCTCTTATATCTGTTGAACAGAACTTAAGCTCCATCTGTCTGTGAGGGACCTGGAAAATACATTCTTTAAGCTGTGCTCATTGAATCTGGAATAAAATCTAAGCTCTATTAATAAGAAGAGTTGAATGGATATTTGGCAGGCAAATAGCAGTCTCTGCCACAACAGTAAACTTCAGATCATAATTTCAGAAGTGAATATACTTTTTAATGAATATTCTGGCTTGGTGAGTGTCCACATATATCATAGACAATTTATCCTTTAAAAAAAGAATAAGAATTGCCAGGCGCAGTGCCTCATACCTATAATCCTAGCACTGTGGGAGCCGGAGGCTGGTAGATTGCTTGAGCTCAGGAGTTTAAAAACAGCCCGAGCAAGAGTCAGACCATGTTTGTACTAAAAATAGAAAAATTAGCCAAGTGTTGTGGTGGGCACCTGTACTCCCAACTACAAGAGGATTACTTGAGCCCAAGAGTTTGAGGTTGCTAGGAGCTATGACACCAAGGCACTCTACTGAGGGCGACAAAGTAAAACTCTGTCTAAAAAAAAAAAAAGAGAGAGAGAGAGAGAGAAAAGAAGAACATAATAATATAAAATTCACCCTAAGGCTATAATGTGGGGGAAGTGACTACTTATTGATTACATATTATCTTCTCCACACCCCTGTGAGGTAGAGGAGGAAACAGAGGGATCAGGCTGCCAAGTAGTGGCAGAGAACTATGCCGTCAGGCTCCTGCCTGTGTGCCTGAGGTGGGTGCACAACGCTGCTTCAGTTTGTCATTCAGAAAGTATTTCAGGCTGTTGCGTTGGTCATCGTCTTGTGGCTTTCTGAGAATGCTGGCCATTCAAACTATTTGACTGAGATTCTGTACACATGGGATTGTGTTGTGTGCATATTTAAAAACGTATATTCTAGATCAAAATGCACACACATTTACCTCTACGTACAGTTCTTATATTGAAGGGCAGTTCTCTCTGCGTGAGAGAATGTGTTCTGAACACCAGTGGTGAGCAAGTATCACAGACCTGTCTTCAGAAAGCATCACGCTGCAGAGTCTCATAAGCAAGCCTCAGTGCCGGTCGAGAGCCAGCAGCGTTGATGACCTGGAGTTTTTGCATGACTTAGGCTTTTGCTCTATTTGAGATCCAAAGCTGAGGAATTTGAAGTGTGGTTCTGCCACTTCTATTGGAAGAGACAAGTGAGAGCGTGTGGGGGTGTGTGTTTGGTTACAAAGAGACATTCTGTGCATCTTCAGAAGGAGCTGCTGCTGTTAGCAGGGAGGGTGCAGAGGTGTGCACAAGTGAGGAGGGCTTAGAAGGCCAGGACGGGCATCTTTCAGGAGCTCCAGAACCACCTACCTAAGTATATGAATGTGAACACTCCCCTGATAGATGAATTGACCGTTTCAGGTCTAAAATACTGAGCAGGAAATATTCCCCTCCCTGCAACTCTCACCTTCTCAGGTGGAGAGCTTGGCTATTCCCTCCACCTTTGTTTGAGTTTTGTCATTAATCATCCTTAGTGAAAGACCGCTTAGTCATTGATGAAAGCATAAGCTCTTAATTGTTAGGAGTCACTGGTGCAGCACAAACTTTTTTCTACCCTTGAACAAACTCAAATGCTTATTTTCTCATGACTTTTTTCTTTAAAAAAAGTTTCTTAGGCTAAATAATCGTAGCCTCTTTCCTTTCTCTCCTCTCCCCCCTCTCATCTTTTTCTCAGTCTTTATATTGCAGCAGGTCACAGAACTGTCCTCCTGGCAATTCTGTGCTGTGGGCGGCTCCTACCTGGCCGCCAAATTTTGAGGGAGCTGCAGATTTGCAGGCGAGGCTGGTGGTGCTCCTGGAGCATGGGTGGTAACTCTGAGATCCAGGAACCCAGGGGCCTGACACATAACTGTGGCATCTCAATCCTTTTTTTCATTAGAAAGATTGAATTGAATGGAATGGAATTTGGTGAGAGCAATTAAATGCTAAAGAAGATTTTTGCCAGGTCAGTTGAGCTTTGGAAAGCCACAAACCATTGTAATATCTGAGATTTCTTGACCTCCAGAACTAGCGTTTGTCCTCTGTGAAACAATAATTTCCCCTTTGAGAATACATGCATTCACGTAAAAAGCCCATTCCTCTGTATAAGCACTAGGCATTGAATAATATGCCTTATACATGCGTGAATTCTGTGTTCAAGTGTTTATAAACCCATGCAGCCTGTAGGTTGTAAGTTCTATGAGGGCAGAAATTTTTATTTGTATCCATTTTTTATCATTGTATTTCTAGTTTCTGGAGCACAATAAGTGCTTATTAAATATTTGTTGAATGTTACATGATTAATAAAATGCGAATTCAGTTTCTGCATTACGAATCCCAGTATCTTTTGTCTATTGTTTAGTTTCTCAACCAACATTCATGAAAGGATATTAAGTAATGTGTGTGTTTGCGGTGCAGTTATAGGGCTCTGGAAGACTCTCCTGATCAAATGGAGTCTCTGCATGTAAAAAAGAGCAGCGACACCGCCTTAACCAGCCCTTAGTGAGGATGGAAATGGTGGCTGCAGATTCATCGGCCGCTCTGCTCACTTGCCACTTTGCTCTTTCACATGACCAGCCCAGCACCCTTCTGGATGCACTGAACCCTGCCTTCATGGCACTTATGTTCTGGTGGAGGAGCCAGGAAAAAGCAAACATGATGGACGATGGACAGCTTAGTTATCTATTTCTGGAAGCTACCCAGAACTATGGACAAAGAACAGTGAGAACTGGAGTGCCACAGCGGGATGGTGAGATTAGAGTGAGCCTCCTGGAGAGATGGTGTGAGCAGCATTGGAGGCGGGGTGAGAGAGTTAGCCATGTCCAGGAAACAGTGTTCCGTGCAGAGGGCCAGCAGGGACAGAGTCCTCACAGCAAGAGCACTGGTAGTCTAGGAAGAGGACAAAGGCCAGTGTGACTGGAGCAGGAGGAAAGAGGGAGGTAGGACAGGAGAAAGTGTGGTCAGGGAGGTAAGGGAGTGGGAACTCAGGGGCCCACCATCCCGTTCCACCTAAGACTTTGGCTTTTGTTTGGAGGGAAGTGGGGACTGATTGCGGGACTCTGAGGGACAGGATCTGAGTTATTACAAGTGTTCATTTGCCTGCTGAGATGAGAAGATACCCAAAGGGGGCCAAGAATGGAGCAGGTTGGGGCCTACTGACGGCAACCTAGGTGAGAAATGGAGAGACAGCAGCTCTGTCGATGGTGTGTTGGGGAGGGACGAGGAATGGCCACATCAGGAGGAGGTCTTAAAGTAGAGCTGGCAGGATTTTCCTGATGGGCGGGATGGGGGTGTGAGAGAAAGAAGACAGTCAAGGATGGCTGTTTGGCTTGTACAATTAGAAGGTGGAGTCATCAACAACTGATATGGAGAAGTCTGCAGGTGAGGGGGATATCAGATATCATTTCAGTATTGGCTATGTTGAACTTGAAATGTTTTTAGACATTCCAAGTGGACATGTCTACAGTTGGGACAGGGTTTGGACTTGATACAACGTTCTGAGTCCTTAGCATGGGGATGATGAGTGAGAACACCAGAAGAGGGAGTATAAAAGGAAAAGAGAAGCTCAAGACTGAGCCCTGAGTCCCTCGGACATTAAGTCAGATGGAGGAGGAGGAACCAGACAGGGAAACTAAGACAGACTCCGTCTCCCTGTGGCATCGTGAGGGACAAATGAGGACACGTAGGAAGACAAAGAGGTGGGCTGTGTCCCAGGCTGATGTTAGGACAAGTACAATGGAAACTGCTAACTGCCCACCTTGTCGAGAGCTGATTGCCTTAATTCCTAGGGAGTCAGGAGTGAGGTCATCAGCTGGGAGTGAGTGTGGGGGAGAAGGTGTGAGAGGTTGAGGTGGCAGGAGGAGGGGTGCAGTCCTGTAGGAAAGAGGGAGAGGACACAGGCTGGGGCAGGGCAGCATGGCAGCTGAGCTGCGTCACAGGCCACCCGGTGTCAGGCTGTGAAAGTGTCCCCATGGCTTCCTCTTTGGTCAGCTCATCCATGTAAGTAGCTGCCAGAGAGTTGAATTTGGCTAAGGAAGCAGTTCTGGGAAATGAGTACGGTGAATAGACAGAGGGACCAGAGAGTTGGGACTGCATGAAAGACATAATTCTAATGAATGACTGTGGAAAATGGTGCTGGTGAAAAGGAAGAGCGTGGATGATAAGTGGGTAGAAGGCAGTTAAGGGGGACTGGGATCCAGGGGCATTCCACTTGTCTCTTACAATTAGGGTCAAGAGCTTCTGGCCCCTCCTGGGAGTTCTGGTGCTTCAAGGCAGGCCCTGAGGTAGGGCTCTGCATGGAGGCCTGCCTGGGAATCTGCCCCTAGGGTGGGTCTGCTTCTGCAGAAGACCTGTGTTCTCTGTGGCCTTAGCCCCTTAGGAGGCTCGGGTGGAGGAGTTTCTGTAGTTGCTTAGCACTGAAGCAGGTTACTCAGGCCGTCTAGTTCTCCCCTGTGTTTTCTGAGAAGACCTGGAGTACCTGGAAGCGTTTTCCACCTCCTGTCCTCCCTGACTACGTGGCTGTGATTCCACCCACAGCACATAGCCCAGGTGTGGTGGGCTCCTGGTTGACGGAATTCCTTTGGAGATGGGATCTTTTACTACAGCAGTCCAGAAGGAATTAAATAGTGATTGACTTTTCTTTCCCTTACAAATTAAAGGCACAACTAAAAGAAAAACCAGACCCAACCAACCAACCAACCTTGCCTCAGCCAAACCTTGTGGCTCATTTGTGTCTGGCGTTCTGAAATTTTATAATCATACACTCAGTGGGCCTTTCAAGTTTGTTTCTGAGGGGGAGGGGGCAGGGCTCCTGCACCTTCCAACTCTTTTGATGAATTCTTAAAAATTATGTCTGACCTATTTTTAATTTCCAAGACACATTCTTTGTCCTCTTAACATTTCTTTTAAATAGATATAAAATGAATTATATATACATATATTTCTAGGCATTTTGATTTATTGTTGCCGCGTCCTTTTTATCTCTCTGGGGAAAGACATTTATTATAGGTTTCAAAAAAAAAAAAACCCACTTTTTTCCTGCTCCCTGACTCATCTCTTTCTGGAGACGTCCTCCCCTCTTTGTCTTACTCATGATTTTGGAGGCTTATCATAAATATTTATTTTTAACCACAAGGAACTAAAACTGCTGAGATGGAGCTCCGTGAGCACGTTCAGCAGAGGTGTTGGATTAGTGGGATTCGACACCATGTTTTTTCCGGGACTGATTCGTTTTTTCCACCGCCGAAATCTTCCAGTCTCTTTTTCAGGGAATGGAAGCCTGACTGCCTGTTGTGTGGAAGTGGCAGTGAGGGTGGCGTGATGCCACCCTTCAGGAGGCCGATTTTTAAAATTATATGATTTTCAATCCCTGGGTCTCACCCTCCCTCTCCACACCCAAGTATGGAAGTCCCTAGATTATCCAGAGAATAAAACTCAAATTGTTCCTGTCTTTTGCCTATTTTTTTTTTTGATTGGGGTATTTGTTTTCTGGCTGTAGAGTTGTTTCAGTTCCTTATAAATTTTGATTATCAGTCCCTTGTCAGATGCATGGTTTATATTTTCTTCCATTCTGTGAATTGTCTTTTTGTTCTATTTTTGTTTTTTTTTGCTGTGCAGAAGATTTTTAGTTTGATGTCATCTAAAATGTGTACCTTTGCTTTGGTGGCCTGTGGTTTCAGGGTTGTATCCAAGCAGCAAAGACCAACGTCACGGTGCTTTCCCCCTATCTTTTCTTCTAGTGGTTTTACAGTCTCTGGGCTTATGTTGAAGCTTTCTTCTATTTCGAGTGTATTTTCTTATGGTGTGAGATTAGGGTCCAGTTTCGCCCTTCTGCATGTGGATTTCTGGATTTCCTACCACCGTTTCTTGAAGAGGCTGTCCTTACCTCTTGTATTCTTGGAGTTTTTGTTGAAAATCAGTTGACCGCAAATGCATGGGTTTCTTCTGGTTTCTAATCCTGTTCTATTGGTCAATGTGCGTTACGCTGATCTATGCTTCCATCTCTTTGCAGTAAATAACTTAGTGGACATTTTATGAACCTACCTCAGGACATTCCCTGGGCATGTTCACACATAATTTATTTTTGCCTGTTCGGGATCGTGTATCATCTGATCTGAAACTTGCTGTCTTTCACTTAATACACTGTCTTTCCAAGCCATGAAATATGTATGTCTAAGAATTTTTCAAACCTGCTATAGTTTTTAAGATCTGTATTCCTTTATATACATACATGTATAAATCACATACTTGTTTGCTTATTTTTAGAATATGTTTGTCTGGCTTCAAAAAGTTAGGTAAACAATGAACATATATGGTAAACAAATTCAATGCAGAGGGATATATAGAAAAGGTACAAATAGCCCTTCTCATCTACACCCAGTCTTATTACCAAAGTGTTATCCTCAGGACATTATGTAATATGTCTGTTTCTCGTCTATTTAGCTTTGGATCATTTCTGTCGCTTTCCCACTATTGGGAATGATGAATTTAGTACCTTGACCTTTTCTCTCACTTTACTAGATTCTACCTGTGTAATGATATTGATTACAATTTTTCCATTCATTCATTGTTAAATAATACCTAAGCCTATATTTTTGACTCATCAACTTTAGCTATGCCTATTGATGGTTCATTATTAGAGATCAAAGAACCTGTACATTTACCCTTTTTTTTCCAATTCTCTTCTCCTGCTCCTTTAAAAAATTTTTTTGCTCCTAATGTAGTATTGCTTTTAGACTGACATGGTTTATAATGGTTACTGTTCTATTTATAAGATGTATTTCATGTGTTATATAGAAGTTTTTTTTTTATTAATTGATATCTGTATACATTAATGCAAACATGGGGTACATTGTGCTGTTTTCATATACAATTTGAAACACCTTCATCAAGCTGGTTAACATAAATTTCATGTCATTTGCTTAATCATTGTATCAAAACA
>CAUYQV010009294.1:0-19851 GCA_963574575.1 Galagoides demidoff | reverse complement strand
ACAGGCGCCCGCCACAACGCCTGGCCATTTTTTGGTTGCAGCCATCATTGTTGTTTGGCGGGCCCGGGCTGGGGATTCGAACCCGCCACCTTAGGTGTACGTGGCTGGCACCTTAGCCAATTGAGCCACAGGTGCCGAGCCTATTCTGAGCTTTAACTACCAAAACTTCTAGTGAGTTTGTTCATTTCTGCTAACATATTCTGAATTCCTAAGAATTTACTTTTTTTTCCCCCTCTGGATTTTCCTTTTCATAAAATTCTATTTGTGTTTCATGTATATAATATCGTTTATCACCTCTTGGAGCTTATTAAAGACCATTTTCTTTTTGAAGTTTACTTCTTCTTCTTCTTCTTTTTTTTTTTTGAGACAAAGCCTCAAGCTGTCCTCCTAGGTAGAGTGCTGTGGCATCACAGCTCACAGCAACCTCCAACTCCTGGGCTCAAGCAAGTCTCCTGCCTCCACCTCCCAAGTAGCTGGGACCACAGGCACCTGCCACAATGCCTGGCTATTTTTTGGTTGCAGCCGTCATTATTGTTTGGAGGGCCTGGGCTGGATTCGAACCCGCCACCTTAGATGTATGTGGCTGGCACCTTAGCCACTTGAGCCACAGGCGCCGAGCCTTGAAGTTTTCTTCTTCCTGTGTAGACTCTGTTTTCTTTAGGTGGTTCTCTTGTTTTTGTTTTGATCCCTAATTTCACTGTTGATATTTAACAGAGGAACTAAAGAGGTAACTACTAGCTCTGAACATGTGCCATGGGTTTCCCCATTGGGTGTGTTTCTTGGTGAAAATCTGACTCATATATCTTCATCTAGTTAATTCCCCAGAGAAGGTGGGGGCTGGTCTCAGCATTCAGCATGTATACACACACACCCCTAATCTAAGCCTCACCTTCAACCACATCTGGTATTCCCCAATCCAGAAACCCTATCTGGATTCTGGATGTCAGCTGGAACTCAGCTAAGGCTGTTGGTCAAATGTGGCCTGGTTTCCTCACAACATGGCGGCTGGCTTCCAAGAGTGAGCATCCCCCGAGAGCCAGGCCATGCTGCACCTCCTTTTAGGACTTAGCCCCAAAAGTCAATAGCATCGCTTCTGCCATAGTCACAATCCCAGACTGCTGAGAAGGGAACTTAGACCCTGCCTCTCAGTGAAAAGAGGGTCAAAGTCATACTGAAAGAAGAGTATAGAATGGGAGACCTTTTTGCCACAACGGTGAAGAGTCTAATGCAAATAACAGCTGGTATTTATTAGCACCTACTGTGCTAAGTGCTCTGCAGTCCTTACCAGGCAGTAGGTGTAGTGATGGGAGTCTGAGCTCTGGAACCAAACTGCTGGCTCTGCCTCTTACCAGCTGTGTGACTCTGGACAAATTACCCCTTTTGTAATTTGTCTCATCTTTAAAATGGGTATGATAATAGTACTTCCTAGGAGTGCTATGAGGCAATAAGGGTGAACATATGTGAAGCTGAGGACAGTCCTAGCACCTGGTAGGCCCTTTATAGATCTTCTCTCTAATCCTCACCACATCCTCCAAACAGTGAGAAGTAGACTCAGTGCTGGTCAGCAACTTGTGGGCAAGAAAATTGAGGGGCAATAGCTTGCCCACAGGTCCATAGCAGTAAAGATCTACTTGATTCCTATGCCCTGAGAGCTTCAGAATCCCCCCTCCCAAGAGCAGCCCCTCAACGAAATCCAAACTTCATAGAACAGATCTCTTTATTAAAAGGGTTTGTTCTGTAAAATCTGGATTTAGTCAAAAGACCATACTCAAGAATCCTAAAGGCCACATGTGGCCCCATCCCTGCCACATAAATCTACTAAAGCACAAAGTAAACCCAGGGGTAGGGGTGGGTGGCTCTGTACAGTTCAGGCTTCTTCAATTGTGCACCCAGCAGCCAGGGGGAGGCTGTCAGGGGAAAGAGGGTGTCCTGCAGCTCCTGTCACTTGGTGAAGACACACAGGGGGGTCACGATAGAGAAAAACATACCAGGGCACAGCTGGTGTTTTCTGCCTTCTCAGCAAAAAATGGCCCAGAAAATAATGAAGATGATACAAGGAGATTACATTGAAAGGCCGGACTTTGCTCTGAAGTCTATAGGCAAGTGACCTCTCCCTCCTCATCTGCCCACCTCAAGATAGAGGGGACCTGGACAGAGGGAGGCCTCCTGGGGGGACATTTGGGCTGAGACCTGCTGGGAGGAGGGAGAAGCATTCCAGACCCAAGGAACAAATGTGGAAGGTTCCCTGTGAGAAGGCCATCAGGAGCAAGCCCGGAGGAGGTGAGTGGGAAGAGCAGTTGGGAGGAAGGAGGAGGGCAGGGCGGCCCCAGAGGAGGTGAGGTGAGCAGGGTGGCCAGGAGGAGAGGAGGTGGGCAGGGCATTTGGGAGGAGCGAGGCGGGCAGGGCGGCCCCAGAGGAAGTGAAGTGGGCAGGGCACATCTGCCAGTCAGTACTGGCCAACGGCACACACCAGCAGGCTCACTGAAATGTGGGGTTTTCACTTAGAGGTGTTAGCCCCGTCTGTTGTGGGGCCCTGCAAAGTGGATGCTGTTGTTTTCCCTGTAGCTGCTGTTATCATCGCTCTCATTTCCCAAAGAGAACTCCAGAGGGGGCCAGCGAGTCATCCAAAATGCTCAGATAGGGAGTGTCCAGTCACAGGGGACCCCTCCACCAGGCAGGAGCCTGGGAGCTTGGCTAAGACTGTCTCCCCCATACAGGGGCCAGCATTGACTTCGAGCAAACGTCAGCCACGTACAACCATGACAAGGCTCGCTCCTACTGGAACTGGATCCGTCTATGGAACTACGCACAGCCCCCAGACGTGATCCTTGAGGCAGGGGCATGGCAGGGAATTGGGAAAGGGGCAGGAGTGTGGCCAGACAGGGTCTAGGGACAGGAGCTGGCAGCAGAGTGTGGGAGGGGAATGAAAGGGGTGGGCAGGGGCAGGGTTAGAGGTAGGAGCAGGAGACAGACGGGGGCAAAGGTAGGTAGAGAGGGGGACAACTGGCAAGGTAGAGGCTGGAGAGAAGGTCACAGCAAGGACAGGACACAGGGACAGCCTGCTTTGGCACTGGAAAGAGCCCAAACACCCTAGCCTTTAAGCATCAAGGGACCCTCAGAGCCACCCTGGGTGTGGGCTTATGATAACCCATTTTGCAAAGGAGACTGAGGCTCAAAGAGCCCGATCACTGAGTGAGGCCACACAGCTACCACTTGCATGAGGCAAAGCCAGAATTCAAACCTGAGCTTTTCACTCCTTGGGACCTGAGCTTTTCATCCCTGGGAATGCTGCCTCCTTGGTGAGGAAACTGAGGCCCAGAGAGGGCAAAGGGTTTGCGCAGGTCCTAGAGCAGGCGCCTTCATTCAGCAAACACCAGCTGAGCTTCCCACCCTGGCGGCTAGCCTTGGGGGTGCCAAGGCCACAGGCAACTTGTCTGTGGGCTCCAACCTCAAGGAGCTCCAAGAGTTCAGCACTTAGGGTAGGGCAACGGCCTTGCCTCCTGGTAGAGGTGGCCAGGATGAGCTATTCCTCAGGCAGAGGGAACTGCCAGGCCCAGACCAGGCACATGTCCCAGGAGCACAAGCTGGGAGGGTTGTAGTCAGGGTAGAGCAGTAGAAATAGCCCAGCACAGACTCTGACCCTGAGGCCTTTCCCCTATTCCAGTCTGACGGAGAAGCTCCCTCATTTCCCCATGTCAGCAGGCCCGCCTCACACTGGCCCTTTTCCATGCTGCTCTTCAGCTCGCTTTCCCAGCTACCTCCTAATGTCCCCTTGGTCCCAGCTCCTCCAGGAGGCCTTCCCTGACCCCACAGTCCCCAGTACCCCTATTCTAGCTGAGATGAATGGGGACTGTCCAGGCTGTCCCAAGAAACATTCATTTAGAACCTACTAAATGAATGACTTTGATGTGTGATTTTGGTCAAACCTCTTTTCCTCTCTGGGCCTCTATTTCCTCTTTATGGGGCAAGTGATTGTAGTGGCTAACAGCAAGCTCCAAGATCAAATTGTATGGGTTATACTTCCAGCTCTGCATGGCCCTGGGCCAGTCTCTCTGTCCCAGTTTCATCTCTGTAAAATGGGAACAATAATGGTGCCTGAGTCACAGTGTGATTGTGAGACCGTGTAAAGAATGATGGTAGGGGACAGGTGAGATGGCTTACACCCATGATCCTAGCACCGTGGGAGACCAAGGCAGGAGGATTTCTTGAGGCCAGGACCTTGAGACCAGCCTGAGCAAGAGCAAGACCCTGTCTCTACAAAAATTATGAAAAAAAATAAATAAATAACCACAAATGGTGGGACCTATAGTCCCAGCTACTCAGTAGGCTCCTTTGAGCCTCAGGAGTTTGAGGTTGCAGTGAGCTATGATGATGCCACTGCACTCTAGCTGAGATGACAGAGTGAGACACTATCTAAAAAAAAATAAAATAAAAAATAAAGAATGATGGGAGGGATGGATGAATGAATAAGTAAGTACCACTGGGAGAGGCTGGAGGCCAAGAGCCCCCACGCAGGCCCTGCACTCACTATGCTGGGCTGAGAGGGAGGCTCATCCTTGCCATCAGTAGTCAGGGGAGCTCCCTGGAAGGGGTGGCACTTGCACTTGAGCCACGCTTTGTACACAGAAAGGACTAGCTCCTCCAGGAGGGCTAAGAACGTGTAGGATGAGGAGTACTCCCTACCCACCAGCTATCCTTCCCTTGTACCTTCCTCTTCCAGCCCAACGTGACTCCTGGCAACTGCTGGGCCTTCGAGGGTGACCGTGGCCAGGTGACCATCCGATTGGCTCAGAAGGTCTACCTGTCCAACCTCTCACTGCAGCACATTCCCAAGACCATCTCACTTTCAGGCAGCCTGGACACCGCCCCCAAGGACTTTGTCATTTACGTGAGCACTCCCTGATGAGCAGCTACTCTATTTCAACCCATGCTTTTCAGAACCAAGACTATTGAGCCCCCATTTTGCTTACAAAGGCCAAAGAATTATCTGGACTTCCTCAGTAAAATGAGATGCAGGGAAGGGTCAGGGAACCACCCCAATCCTACAAGGCAGTGGTAGAGTTAGAAGTAGCCCCTCAGCCTCTGCCCCCCAATCCTGTGCTCTTTCCTACCTCTTACACCATGCTGCAATGGACTGATGCAAATAGGTAAGAAGCTCCCCATCCCGAAAGGTATGCAAGTCTTGACTAGAGAGGCAAGGTGCTTTCTGAAGACTCCGCTTGTGTAACCATCTCCTTGGTTCTCGTCCCTCTTGTCCCGCAGGGCATGGAGAAGTCCCCCAAGGAGGAGGTGTTCCTGGGGGCCTTTCAGTTTCAGCCAGAAAACATCATTCAAACATTCCCACTTCAGGTACCTGGGAAAAGCTGCCTGTGCCAAGCACCTGCCAAGTGTACACTGTGTGCCAGCTTCACCCAGGGCCCCACTTCATCCCCCTGCAGCCCTAGGAGGTGCCCAATCTTGACTAGCTCACTTGACAAGAAAGAAAAACTGAGTCTCAAAGATATGGAGCCACTGCTCAGGGCCAAGAGTAGGAGCCCAAGGAAATCAGTTCTGGCTGTCCGCCACTTCCCCTGATCTTCCCCGGGGCCCTCTTATTGCATTTATCCCGGGAATGGCAGATGTTAAGCCAGAGGTAGCTATTTGGCAGGGATTGCTGGCTCCAAATCATAATCAGTATCTGATCTGACCACAGTGGGGAAACAGGCCTAGAGGGGAGGATTTGGGGACA
Organism: Galagoides demidoff; assembly: GCA_963574575.1. Taxonomy (NCBI): domain Eukaryota; kingdom Metazoa; phylum Chordata; class Mammalia; order Primates; family Galagidae; genus Galagoides; species Galagoides demidoff. The sequence goes on along the minus strand of CAUYQV010009294.1, from coordinate 14,123 downwards.
GAAGGAGGACCCAAGTGGTGCCTTCTGGAATGGCCCAAGGGCTTAAAGGATGAGTGTCCAGGTTTGGCCCAAATCTCAGCCCATCCACAAATCCTGTGTGACCTTGGGCCATTCTTTTCCTCTCTGGAGCCTCAACTTCCCCATCTGTAATTCCTTGGGAGGCTGAAACCATCCAATGAGATCTTGAAGGCCAAGCCTGTCCTCTTCCTGCACAGCCTCCACCCCCTGTCCAGGGGCAGATAAGGGAGAGGGCTGCACTTACAGAGCATCTGTCATGTGCTGGGAACTGGTGAGCCACCTGGCCCCAAGATCTCACTTCATGCCCACATGCCCACAAAAGTCCTGGGGAACATATATTACCACTCACATGTTACACAGGGGAAAATGAGGCCCAGACAGGAGCAGTGGCTTGCCTAGGGTCCCACAGTAGATATGGTGCTAAGGCCCCAAGGCTGGAACATCTTTCCAACAACAAGATGTCTGTCCTTCTGGTCTTAGCACCTTCTGTACAATCTCTTGAGTATCAACTTGCTGTGCAGCCTTGGGACAGTCCATTCTCCTCTCTGGGCCTTAGTTCCCCACCTGTGAAATGGAACAGTTTCCTTCCACTCCCAAATGCCCTTCTGGACAGGTGGGGGTGCTGTGAGTGAGCTGCCCTGTGTCTGATTCTCTCTTCCAGAACCAGCCAGCCCGGGCTTTTGGTGCAGTCAAGGTGAAGGTCTCAAGTAACTGGGGGAACCCACGCTTCACCTGCCTGTACCGTGTGCGAGTACACGGGTCTGTGATGCCACCCAAAGAGCAGCCTAACTAGAACCCCTACCCCGAGAGAGATTAAAGTTTATTCTTTACCCCTGACCCAAGTCTGAGTGTCTTTTGACCCTAGAGAGGGAGAGTGGCTAGCACTGGACATCTAAGCATGACAGTGATTATTGTCATGTGCTAGGTGCTCAGCCACCTTCACAACAGCTCATGATGCCCCTGTTCACAGATGCGGACAGTGAAGGCTCTACAGCCAGGAAATGGCAGCACCAGGATTCAAACCCAAGCAGTCTGACCCCTATACGTGGGATGCCTCTCTGGCTTCAAATGAAGCTCTGCCCCTGACCTATGTGTGACCTTGCACAAGAAGACCCCATTCTTTTGGGACCTCTGTTTCCCCTTCTGTGTAAAAGGGACAGGATTATTGCTGTTGTATCAGATGAGGTGGCAGATAAGAGATTCCAACCTGCCCACTGAGCAGTATTTCAACATCATACAGACGATTTACTTTGTAACACTGGGCAGGAGAGACCTGGATCTCTGCGCTTCAGTTTTTTCCAGGTTTTTCTGTTTCTCAATCTTCAGTTCCTCATATTTTTCCTGCATAATCTTTATGTAGCTGAGTCCCACCTGTTCTAGCATTTATTTGAGACTTTATAGAAGTATAAACAGTATCTACTGCTTGCCCATGAAGCTCTCAGCAGCAAGCATGACAGTAGGTGTTGGGTGAATGATCACGGAGGTTAGTGACAACCTCTGCCCCCAGGCAGGCGATAGGAGGCCCTGTGCTCTGGGAGGGCTGGCACTGCTCTGAGAAGGGCCCTAAAATGGGACAGGCTGGACAAGCCAGAATATCCATAGGGACTAAAGCCTCCCAGGAGGGAATTCCCAGCAGGAAAGGCAGGGAGGTGGAGGCACTGGTTAAGGCCCAGGTGGGCATTTAGAAGGGCAGGTTGATTTGTAATATGCTGTTACCAGGGAGGTCACCCTGCACAGACCCATGTCTTACTGCAGAATTTGGCTCTCTGGCCATCTGCCAGGTCTCCATGCCAGCCCAGGGCCCTCCAGCTCCTCCCCTGGGACCTGATCTCCCACAGTCTCCACCGTGAAATGGGTTTCAAGGGCTCACCTCACACTCCTGCCACTCCCTGCCCCTCTTCAGCAAGCAATGGACCTGGACACCAAACACGTCCAGGCTGGCATCATTTTGGTAGCTTTTACACGAAACACTCTTGTTACTCAAAAGTCAAACCAGACTAAGGTTTGGTGAAAATGAGCCACTTCCCCCCAAGGTCCCTCCCATCTCACTTCAGCTGTTCTGTTTCTCCCAGTTGGCCTTTAACTCTGCTTCGATAACTTTTTTCTTTTTTTTGAGACAGAGTCTCACTATGTCACCCTCAGTAGACTGCCGTGACACCATAGTTCACAGAAATCTCAAACTCTTGGGCTTAAGTGATTCTCCTGCCTCAGCCTCCCAAGTAGCTGGGATTACAGGTGCCCACCACAACGCCTGGCTATTTTTTTTTGTTGTTGTTGTTGTTGTTGCAGTTGTTGTTGTTATTTTAGCTGGCCCGGGCTGGGTTCAAACTCGCCAACCTCAGTGCATGTGGCCGGCACCCTACCCACTGAGCACCACCTATTTAAATAACTTTCATTCAACAGATATTTTGGAAAATATTATATTATCAAATCAATCTTTTTCTTTATGGCTTCTATTCCCAGCCTCCAAGTCCATAGATATATACTCCCATATTTTCTTCTATTAATTTTATTATATACACACATTATATACAGTAGAACCTCCATAGCTGACCCTCTGTCAGTTGACCTAATTTTCTTTAGTCCATAAGCACACACACAAAATATAGGTGTATAGAAGCTCTTTAATGCATCTGGAATTTTATTTCAGATTATGATGAAGGTATGATAAGTATGCAATATTTGTATTTGTTAGGTAAAGTCCCTGTTGTAGTTGTGTCCTGCACCCAGGAGATGTGCCATATACCCTACATTGTGCCCATTAGGTGGGAGCTCACAATCCTTTTCATTCTTCCCCTTTCTCTCTTCTCCCCTCCCTCCTGCTTGAATGGAATTAAGTTTTTCTCTTGTATGGGCATGTATTAGATCATCTACTGGCTTCAAATCAGTATTGAGTACAATTGGACACCTGCTTTTCCATCCTTGTGACACTTTACTAAAGTATATGTTTCAACACCATCCAGGAATTTATTTTTGTGCATGGTGTGAGGTAGGGATCTAATTTAGTTTTGATAAATTACTACCCAAAGGCCACAATTCAGGACCATTCTTGAGTAGTTCATCTTTCCCCACACCTTGGAAGCACTGTCAAGATGGGGTCTGGTCTCTGTTCCATTTTGCTGAGCCCCAGCTTTGCCCTGCATCAACACCACATTCTCTAAGCAACTGTGGCTCTAGGATGTGTTTGGAATGTGCTCTGGCCTGTGCTCTTCTCAATTGCTGTTCCAAAGTTGCTGTCCCGAAGTTGCTATCCCTTGGCTGTTCTTATATTCTTTCTTTTCCAGGAGAACTTTAGAATCTGCTTATTGAGTTTCATTTATAAAACGCTGCTGGGCTCACATTGGTTTAATAACTGAAGAATACATCTCTTGGCCACATCAGCTCTTCTGTTCCCAGAACTCTTCTTCTCTCCATTTCCTCTGATTTTCCCTCAACATCCTTCAGTAAGGCGTCATCACTTTCTTCATATGAATTCAGCACTTTTCTTGCCAGATGTAATATTGGATATCTTGCCAGTTTGGGGTTTTTTTTTTTTTTGAGACAGAGCCTTAAGCTGTCGCCCTGTGTAGAGTGCTGTGGTGGCATCACAGCTCACAACAACCTCCAACTCCTGGGCTCAAGTGAGTCTCCTGTCTCCACCTCCTAAGTAGCTGGGATTATAGGCGCCTGCCACAATGCCTGGCTATTTTTTGGTTGCAGCTGTCATTGTTGTTTGGCAGGCCCGGGTTGGATTCAAACCCGCCAGCTCAGGTGCCACTTGAGCCACAGGCGCCGAGCCATCTTGCCAGTTTTAGGGGTCTGATAAATGGGATCTTTTCTCTCAGTGATGCTTTCTGTGGTTAGGCCTTCTGCGGACACTCTACTCTTCTCCCCCATGTCCCTGCAGGTTCAAAGTAACTCTCCCAGGTTCCAGGGGACACTCCACAAATCCTACACATTCTACAGGTGTGTTCACACTCATCACCTCATCTCGTCCTCACTGTGAGAACCAAGCATCCCCACAGACACAAGGAAACTGAGGCACTGAAAGATGCAGCAATTTCCTAAGGTTATGCAGTGAGCCAGGTTGTAGCTGGACACCCACTCAGACCTGCTAGGCCCCATGGGACTTGCTCTCCCCTCCTGCCCTTCCCACTGTCGTTCTAGTGCCCACAAGTAGAGCAGAAAACAGCCCAGGGATGGCTGAGACAGTGGCACAGACAATGGACAGAACAGGCAGAGCCCAGCAGGTGCTCAATGACATGGCTCAGTTCCATATCCAGATTGTCAGACTCCCCTTTACTCACCACTAGCTCCCCCTTTAACTGCCCCACACCCTTACCCAGGTATGCAGTGCCAGGATTGAGCACTGCAGTTAATAGTGCCCTTAAACAGGGCCTCTGCACAAGGACACTGAGGCCCAGTGTCACCCTAAGGGACACAGTCTCATCCAAGTTCCACCACAGAACCCTACACAGCCCAGCAGGGGCAGGGACCTACAGGAGAACATAGGTGCTCCACCCTCCCCGGTCCCCCTCCCAGCCACCCCCATTCCAGGTCCCTAAAGCACAAGGCTGGCTATCTGTCCGCCGTTCAGCCCACGCTCTAGACTGGAGTGGAGGAGTGCACTGCTGGCCAGGGGAGGAGTCAGCTCTCCAAAGTGACCAGAACAGAACCGGAGGTACAGAGTACCAGACCATCGCCCAAGGCCCCCAGACTGGCGCCTCTGATAAGCCTAGCTCAAGCCCCAGGATTTTAGCTGATCCCACTAATCCCTGGGCGACAGGCCCAGTAGGGCCGGGGTAGTGGGTGGGGCCTCTGTGTCTCAGAGACTCAGAGACCTCTGGACAGACAAAGCCCTGGGCCCCACCCTTGCCTGCCCTGTGCTCCTTCACTGTGTGGCCTTGAGGGAGGTGCCCACTGAACCTCAGTTTCCTTATCTATACCAGAGGTGAGTCCTCACCTTCTCCCCACCAGGGGTGGACTGTGAAGGCCGAGATCCTGGTATGAAAGGCCCTGCTGACAGTGTGGTGAATACAGATTGTTTCACACATGAGGGGAGGGAAGGATCACGGTCCTGGTTTTTCCAAATTAATCCAGCTGGAAGTCCCTGCGCAGCTGAGCCAGTGGGAAACCCCACAGTGGTCATTTTACAGGTCCCTGCCCCAGGGCGGGGAGTTCCTGTCCCACAGGCTGGGTCTGGAGTGGAGGGAGGGTGGCTTCATTCACCTCCAGGGCTCAGAATGGCACAACTCCAGTGACCTCCTCCTTCTTATTCTGACAACCTTTCTGCCATCAATGCCATCACCCAGGGTAGCCAAGCAAGGACATCACCTCCTGAAGGTCCCTTGGGGACAGGAGGGAAGTTCATGGACAACCTTTCTAGTTAGCACAGATATGCCAAGAGACATGCCAGGAGGCACTGGGACCCTGGGTTTTGCCAGGGATATGAGCGATGAAAATGGCAATTTACAAGCCCCCTTCATGGAGTGCTGGCCCTGCCTGCAGAGCCGGGCAATTCAGAACTGTGCGTCTAGCTCTGGAGTCACCACTGGTGGGGTGGTGGCAGGGCGTCCAGGTAAGGAAGGACTGGGGGCCCTTGGACTCTGTGGCTGTGGCTCCCCGAGGATGAGGCAGGAGGCTTTGGAGCCCCAGTAAACTCCCTCCTGGGAGAAGCTGGGCCTGGCACCCCCCATCTCTAGTTGCCCTCTTGGACATAGCTGGGCCAGAGTGACAGGTAGAAGTGAGTGTCACCCAAGGAAGGACTTTCTAACAGTCCAGTGCAGAGGGACTGAGTCCCTGTCTTGGGACGTGAGCAAGTCCAGGTGGTGGGCAGTTGCTGGAAAGCCCAAGACTGTGGATTTTCTAACCTGGACTATCTATAGAGAGCTACCCATGGAGAAACTGACATTTTTTGTTTAAATCTTCAGGACCACCAGGAGGGGGCTTCATTAATTTCTCCATGAGGCTTAGATTTAACCAGTGCCCATGGTCACCCAGCCAGCCTGTAGGATATCCAGTGAGTGTCAGGGGTCAGCCTGGCCTGGGTGCCAATCCAAGGATGCCAACTCAATTCCATGCTGGGTGACCTTGGGCAAGTCACTTTCCCTCTCTGAGCCTCTACTCCCCTCTGTAAAATGGGGAAAAGACTGCCCACCTCTGAGCACTCAGTGAGACCTGCAGTGCACAGGACCTCAGGACAATAGCCAGAGGGCTGAACGTGCTGCTTGTTCCCCACACATCCCCTCCTGCACATTGACACATCCAGCCCCCTCCAACTCCCAAACACCTCCTGAGTCCCACTGCCTTGCCAGTTCTATCATCTCTGCTTCCTCCCTGGCCCTGCTCCAGTCAGATTCTGTTACTCTTTGGCTCCAAATCCTACAATGGCTCCCACCTCCCTCACACAAATCCAGACTCTTTTTCCTGCTCTACAAGGCCCTTCCACCCTGGCTGACCTTGTCTATAGCACCCACCCCAGCCCACTAAGCCTGGCCACCTTGGGCCTGGTCTTAACCACCTCCCTGCTACCTCCTGCTACACCTGCTGCATAGCCCACACCTGCTGTCAGCTTCACAGTGTTTTGTGCTGTATCAGGTGGTGTGTGACTGTATTATCCTCCCCTGGTCTGCCTCCTGTGGGATCCTTGAGGGCCAGCGCCATGTTGATCTCATGCCCCACTGGGTCCCCAGAGTCTAACATGGGGCCTGGCACACAATAGGCGCCCCACAGATAGAAGGCAGAAGAATGAACAACACACAGGAGGGGTCCTGACACTGTGGCAGAGACAGCGCAGGTCCAGACTCTCAGGCAGGGCGCAAGCAGGGCTGTTTATTTGCAGTGGGCTGCCGGTATAGCACAGGGCCCATTACGGATGGGCAGGGTGCTGGTGTGGCCCAGCCTCTTCCATGTCCCAACAGGGCATCCTTGAGGGTCCTTGCTGAGGTTGAGGTCAAGGTCACAAGCACACCACCAGCATCCCCTGGACAGGAACATGGTGGTCATCCACAAATGATCAAGGATTGAGAAGCAAAAGGTCTCGGGTCCAAGTCCCTCCCTGGGCCTCAGCTTCCCTATCTACACAATGGGCACACAGCCTCCTGCTCTGTTGGCCTTATCTGATTGGTGAGAGGTAGGAAAGGCCTTTAGAGAGGCGGAATGCTGCCATTTCTCATCCAGGAAAACTGAAGCCCTAGGGGCCATAGTTGAGCCCTGCCTGATCCATGCACACAGGGCAGGCTGAGAGTTGGAAGATGTCCCCTCCCTGGGAGCTTATGTGTATAAAGGTAGAACATGGTGCCTACTAGCTGACAACCAGAGCATTGGGCTGAGAGATCCTGGCACCAGACAGCTTGCAAACATCAGGCCTTGGTCCCACCCAGCTCATGACAGCTTATCCCTCAGAGTTCCCAACTCCTTAACAACCATCTCTCCTGCTCCATGAACCTCCTGGGACCACCACCACCTATGTCTGGAGGTCTCCTAGTGTGTTTGGACTTCTGCCTTGTCAATGTATCCTGTCCTCAGACCTGTCAAAAAAGGCTGGGTATCCCCCCAAACCTCTGCTTTCTCTAGCTGGGAAGTGGAGCACAGAAACCCCAGGCCCCAGAGTAAAACCAGCCCTGCACATTAGGGAAGAAACACCCTGTTCATCCTGCCCAGAGTTAGAAAGTGCAAAGTCATGGACCCTTAGATCCTACCCCACCACCATGTCCCGTAAGTAAGCCATGGCACCCCATGTGACACCCACATGACCCACACATGCCAACCTTCCAGGAATGCCATGGCCAAGCCAGCAAATTGGGAATGACAACATGGGCACAGGGAGAAAATCTCATGCAGATACATGGGGGCAAGAGAAAGTAAGGTGACGTGATAGTATTTAGGTGCTGTTTTCATATTAAGCTACATCATGGAGGGAAAAGCTAAAGTTAGGCTAATTTTTGTCAGAGACTCAGAGACTTCTATTGAGCTTCTCTGGGTGACGTATTCAGGGGCATCAGTGGGTCCCCCGACAGCCGCCTTCTGTGAGGCTGAGGCCGGGCCTACGCTGACCACCCTCCTCATCAATTGCCTTCCCCCTCCCTCATCAGCCGGGGGACTTCCGCAGACACTGAGTGTTTACCCCAGGCAAAGCTAACTCATTCCCCTTTCCCAAGTTGAGAAGCAGCTGCAGGATCTGATGATGACAGTGGCCCTGCCATGTGCAGGCTGCTGAGTTGCAGGGCATGACAGCCCCAGCACTGCCTGCAGGAAGCAAGCCCTTTAGGGCTGGGCTAGTCACACCCCAGCTTGGCCACCTCCCAGCTGTGTGACCGCCATCCAGTCCCTTTTCCTTACAGGGCCTTGGTTCATGCTGGAAGGACTAGACCTGAACAAAGGCCCTACTCATTCTAGGTCAGACACTCAAGTGGCCCACTGAACACTGTGGGTGGCCCCTGGGTCCCAACAATCAGGGCAATGCTGCCGCCCATGACCCCACCGCTCCAGGAGGGCCAGGTGAGAGCTCACCATCAATGCTGAGCACCAGAAGGTCACACCAGAACTTGGGAAACCATGGGTACCAGCAGGTCTGTGGTTCCCCACTGGGAAGGGACACAGGATCCAGCCAGGGCCAGCAAATAAAGGATTCACAGTCCCAGAGGAGGGAAGTCCAAGGCTAACTGAAACAGATGGGGCCAATCTCAGAAGACCTCCTGGGGAAGGTCAACTTTTACTATTTACTTGACATATAGTCCTCCGATACCTGACAGGTGCCCAGCACCATGCCAGGCATGGGACCCCGAACAAGACAGGCCTGGTCCTGCCTTAGGGAGTTGACGTGCTGGCGGAGGGAACAAGTGATGAGTAGATACACAGGAAACAATGTGAAGAGGATAAAGCCTGCAGGCAGAAAGCGCACGAGGTGGCAGAGCATTTGAGGGCTATCTGAGCAGAAGACAGTGGAGAGGCCATTCTATCTGGAGAAAGACCTTCTCCTAGAGAGAACAGCAAAGACACAGAGGTCCTGGTTGGCACTGGGCCTAAAGTCCCCCTCCTCCAGGAAGCTATCTCAGACTAATTTGCTTCTCCACCATCTGTCCCCTCTCCTGTGAGATCCGCAGGACCTTTCAGACAGATGCACTGTGGAGGAGTGATCTGTGTCCCCAACAGGAAGGGGCAGGGTCTTCCTCACTCTGCCATCCCCAGTGATAGGTACACAACTGACACTCAGCAAGTGTTGAACAAGCATGAAATTTGGAAGTGATGCCAGAAAATGTGGACAACCGATGGCTTCTCTCTGAGGACAAAGGCGTCCCCACAGTCTCCTAGGTGCTCTCATACCCCATCTCCTGGTGGAGGGACACACCAGCCCACAGCCATGCCCCTCAGCCCAGCCAGCCGGACAAACAGTTCTGCTCCACTGGAGATAGATAAATGCCTGCTTGTTCCTTTGTCTGATGGTCAGCAGTATGTTTTCAGGGGCAAACAGGAGACATGAGTCTTCCTGCTCCTTTCAAGGGCAGCTTGGCGGAGGCTGATCCTGGAGAGGGTCCAGCCCCTGAGGAGGACTGAGCACAGCGGTCAAGGCGAGGCCTCTGGAGTGGGGTTGCTGAGGCTGTGGGTTGTGTGCATGAGTGTGAGGGTGTGAGTGGATGGATGAATGAGTGCTAGTGTGTATTGTGGGTACATGCACAAGGTCACAGAAAAACAGAAAAGGGTCTAGAGGAAAATGCACCAAAATGATCTCTGGGTGATAGGATCCGATGGTTTTTATTGGCTCTCATGCTTTTCTACTCCTTTTCTAATTTTCTATTCTCAGCCTGTCCTACTTCTAGAATGAGAAAAGAACTGAATTTAAGTAGATTTTAGGGCCATTGGTGCAAAAGGTGGAGCACAGGCAGGGAGAAGCCAGCCCCCAGGGGGCAGGGACCAGGAGCAGGGAGGGGTGTGTAGATGGCGGGGGGAGTCAGGCTGGTGACTGGGAGGCACAGCCCAGAGTCCTCATGCCCCAGCTCCTGTGTGACATTGGCTTTCATCTCCCCATCTAAGCCTCTCTGACCATGGTGCTCTGGAACGATCTGCCCAACATCCTAGGTCAGGCCTGGGCAAGAGAGGCAGGGCATGGGCAGCAGGACAGAGGGCCACTCGTGTCGCTGGTGCTGGAACTCAGCCCTGTCTTCATTCTGGGGTCCGTGATGGCTGCATCTTGGGCACCTGCTGCCTGTAGGGAGGATGGGGGAGGGAGGCGCAGGCACCTGCTTGCTCTAACATGTGAGGCAGATCTCCAAGGTTGGCTATGGCCAGAGGTAGGAGGTAGGACTCAGGCTTTACATTACTTCTTAAGTGCCTACAACATTCCAGAACTAAAATGTGTAGGGAAACACAGTAAAAGATTATTGCAACAGGATCAGTTCACTAAGGGAAGGGCTTACAGAGTCCTGGGGTTGAGTGGAGGTTTGGGACAGGTTGGCCTGTCTTGGCCACTAGTGTCCAGCCAGATGACCACTACATCAGGATCTTGGGTCTCTCAAGAAAACCCTGATCACCTTCCAGGTCAGGGCTATAAAAAGGCCTTTAAGAAAATCCCCCCACAGCCTAGTAACTGCCATGGCCACACCTCCCCCAACACACACTTAGCCTCTGGGCAGAGGAAGGGGAGGCCTTGAACTGGCGTTGGCCCACTGCCTTCTTTACCACATACTCACAAGCTTCACCACTTCCTGAGTTCTCCACCTGAGATGCTGCCCAGAGCAGGATGCAACAGAAGGATCAGAGGGCTTCAGCTCAGAAAAACCTTAGTTCAAATCCTGGCTCTGCCAGTTTCTAGCTATGAATCCTTATCCCTCCCTGAGCATCAATTTGCCCTACTGCAAAATGGGATGAATGCCTAGGAAGGCTACCATCTTGTTCAAAGGAGCTCGTGGGCACGAGAGGCCTTTGGAAATAAACACTGGTATGGTAAAATATATGTTCTTATCCTCTCTGAGAATGGCCACAGCCACCCTACGCCCTGGCCACCCTGCATGTCCTTTTCAATCCCAGTTGTGCCCTCACCGCATTCCCGCAACTCACTTCCAAATCTGTGCAGACCACACAGGGGCTCAGCTCTGGAGAGGCAGGACCCTGAGGTGCAAGTGTCCTGGGCTAGACACTTCAGCTGAGCACCATTAAATGAGGCCAATGTCTAGGGTCATTGATGAGGCTCTCATGGGGGCATTCCCATCCACATTGAGTGGTGGCCAAGGTCACTAATCCCCTGGCAGATTGGGCCAAGCCTGGTGCCAGCACAGGTCACTCAGGAGGGGCCAGGGTCCTTCCTCCCAGAGGGATAAGCCCAGAGCATCTGGCAGGCCCCGAAGCCCTCCCTCAGACACGGCTTTGTGCGGGGGAGCCAGGGTAGCATAGCACGTATATTCAAACTGCTGACCCTGGCTGGCATTTGGACCCCAACTCCCTCACCTAGTGGCTGTGTGATCTTGGGCAAGCAATTTCACCTCTCTGAGCCTCTGTTTCTTCCTCTGCAAAATGAGATACTACCAGCACCTACCACGTGGAGTGCTGCAAGGATTACAAGAGCAAATGCTCTCTAGCATTCAGGTCCGTGCCTGACACCTGGAATGTGCCTGATAAAGGTCGGCTGTCACTTCCTTCAACTTTAAGAAAGAGGGGATGCTGGAAATTCCTTCCCTTTGCTGACGGGGGAAAAAGAGGTCAAGTCTACTCTTTCTGGGATAAGTCAACCAGTAAATCCAGTGAGAGTGGGGCAGAGCAATCCAGCACAGCCGGCCTTGTTCCATGCCCAGCTTAGGAACACCAGCCTGGTGGGGAGAGGGAGGGTGGCTTGTAGTTATTCACTGGGTTTTGGAATCCTAGGTGAAGTTTTCTGGAAGAACAACTTGGATTAGGGAAGAGACGTTGGCCACAAAGCTGAAAGCTCTAGAAACCAGAAATACCTCCAGGGTAACCATACTCCCCACTGCTCCCCCCCACCTAAAGGGCTATCATGGATTGACCCCTCTACTAAAAAGATACACTGAAGTTGTAAACCTCAGTACCTCAGAAAATGAACTGATGTAAAAATAAGGTTGTTTCAGATGTCATTAGTAGGACGGGCCTCGTGTCCTTACAAAAGACATTATGAAGACTCACGGAAGAGATGGCCACATGACAATGGAGGCAGAGGTTGGGGGATGTGTCTACAAGCCACGGAACACCAAGCAAGGACTGCGGCAAACAGCGGAGCTGGAAGAGGCAAGGACAGGTCTCAAGGTGGCCCTGCTGACACCACGATTTTAGACTTCTGGCCTCCGGAATAGTAAGAGAGCAGATTCCTATGTGTGGGGCCACCCAGTTTGTGGTATTTTGTTACCAGTTTAGGGGGGCCATCTAGAAGCCATAGGACACAAAGGCAGGAGTCCAGAATGAGAAGGGACTTAGTGCAGGAGGGTCAGGGAAGGGTGCTATGCATTTTCTAGGCCCGGGCAGGAGCCCCCTCACCCCTGTGCCCCCCTACCCGGAGCACAAATCGTCCTGATTCACAGCTCCTCCTGGGGGCAGATGGAGGACCCTGAGACCCCAGGGACACATGCCATCAACCTCTTGGCCCAGATAACAGGTTGTCCTAGGCCCTAACTGGGCACCTTTTTCAGCTCCACCTTGAGGAAGAACTTTCTAGATGAGAGGTGCTTAATGGGTGTTTGTTGTGAAGGTGAGAAAGAAGGAGGCTTGCCGGGCGGATTTCCTGGGACGTGAATGAGGCTTAGGCTCCAGGGCCCCTGATAAGGCCTGAGTCAGGTTTTTGTATCTGTTGTAGATTGGTTTTCTTAACAAAAAGCCTCCTATTGTACAAGCTTTAAGCCCCAGAAACCCCGATGTGTCTCTATGGGCTGCCATGCCCGAAGACAGGCTGAGTCCCCAGACCTGCTCAAAAGGAGGCACAAGGACCCCTTGGTGCATCAACAGGGGTGGGTGGTATCTGTGCACCAGAGCAAGTAGTCTTCTGCTTTTATCTCAGCCCCTTCCCTTTTTTATTAAGTCATTTATACATAAATCATAAATATATTTATGCCATTATGGGATTCCATGTGTTGATAATTTGTACAAATTGGAGTGCTTACATCCTACTAATCAACACAGACTTCACCTCATTTACCCAATCCTCTTAAAGGCCATCTTGCACACAACCTCAATACAAACCACATACAAGAGGCTCATATGTAGGGGCTATTCTGAGGAGTGAGGGGACCTGGCACCTCCTTCCCTTTCTGCTTCCCCTTCACAGTGGTTGGTGGGGACTCAATAGACCCCAGGGCAACAGGCTTCCCCAGCCTTTCTCTAGCCCAGTACCTTGAGCCCCCTGCCCTGACTGGCTCCAGACACAGGCCTGAGCTCTGCTGGCCTGATGCCAGGCGATCTGGAGTGTCTAGAGGTAATATGAGTACCACCTCCCCAGTAAGAGTGGCCCCAAAGGGCATCAGGGGTTCAGGGTGGCCAGGCCTCAAGCTTCACACCTGACCCACAGGAATAGTATCTTCATATATGACCTATGTTCTCTTTTAAGGTTCACCAGATGAATCAGATTGGAGAAGGCTGTAGTCCGAGGGGTCTGGTGGGGCCCCAGTTTAAGCAGATTATTGTTCCTCTCTGGGCCACCGTCTCCCCATCTGTAGAATGAGGGCAACGACCACCTGCCCTGCTTGGCAGGGGTGTAGTGAGGATGGCGTGAGCATCTGCAGGCGTCAGTGACCAAAAGAAGAAGGTGAGAATCGTGCGCTGTACGTCCTTTGTGGTAGCCAGAGTAATGGCCACTCCAAAGGCATCCATACCCTAATCCCTGGAACATGTGATAGTCACCTGGCATGGCAAAAGGGACTTTGCAGATGTGATTATGTGAAGGACCTCCAGGCTCGGCGCCTATGGTTCAAGTGGCTAAGGTGCCAGCCACATACACCTAAGGTGGCGGGTTCGAATCCAGCCTGGGCCCGTCAAACAACAATGATAGCTGCAACCAAAAAATAGCCAGGCATTGTGGCAAGCGCCTGTCGTCCCAGCTACTTGGGAGGCAGAGGCAGGAGACTCGCTTGAGTCCAGGAGTTGGAGGTTGCTATGAGCTGTGATGCCATGGCACTCTACCCAGGGGGATA
>CAUYQV010009292.1:0-10880 GCA_963574575.1 Galagoides demidoff | reverse complement strand
TCGAATCCCCAGCCCGGGCCCGCCAAACAACAATGATGGCTGCAACCAAAAAATGGCCGGGCGTTGTGGCAGGCACCTGTAGTGGGCGCCTGTAGTCCCAGCTACTTGGGAGGCAGAGGCAGGAGACTCGCTTGAGCCCAGAAGTTGGAGGTTGCTATGAGCTGTGATGCCATAGCACTCTACCCAGGGGGATAGCTTGAGGCTCCGTCTCAAAAAAAAAATTTTTTTTTTCTTATTCCCTCCACTTTTTTATTGTTGAGGTTCATTGAGGGTACAGAGAACCAGGTTAAGAAGTTTTTTTTTTCTCTTTTAAGCAGCAAAGATGATAGACAGAACCTAGTACTGGTCTGGAAATGGAGAGTGGGTGCCCTTGACCACTCTGGGCATACAAACAGATATGGCCTTGATGTTATGTACGTGTGCCTTGATAAGGCAATGTGGACTGAATGTTATATATGTGTTTCTAGGGCCCAATAGTTCTACTTGAAATTATCCTAAGGAATCAAATGATGAATCGATACTTATTGTGGCTTGTTATAATAGAAACAAAACAGAAGAAGGAACTACCTAAATGCTCGTTGGTGAGAAATTGGTTAAATTATTATGAATCTATACACGTGGCCATTAAAAATAATGATTTGTAGATAAGATGGTCTTGATATTTTACTGAGTGAAAAAAAGTAGCTTCTAGAGCAACACATGATATCACACCCTTTATGTAACAGTGAGTGCACATACAGAACGCATGTGCACAGATGCCATGCTGAGGGGCACCTGTACGGATAATCGTACAGATACTCACATGGTTTGGTGATCTTGACTTTTGTCCTCACATTTTCTGAGCTTTTTGAATTTTAAGAATGAGTATGTATTATATGAAAAAAGCCACATAATTTTTTTTTTTGCAGTTTTTGGCTGGGGTCAGATTTGAACCTGCCACCTCCAGTATATGAAGCTGGCGCCCTACTCCTTTGAGCCACAGGCGCCACTCAAAGCCACATAATTTTCACCTTGAAAAAAAATGTTAGGCTCGGGGCCTATAGCACAGTGGTTATGGCTCCAGCCACATACACCAAGGCTGGCGGGTTCGAACCCAGCCTGGGCTAGCTAACCAACAATGGCAACTGCAACAAAAAATAGCCAGGTGTTGTGGCAGGCGCCTGTAGTCCCAGCTACTTGGGAAGCTGAGGCAAGAGAATCCCGTTAGCCCAAGAGTTTGAGGGTGCTGTGAGCTGTGATACCACAACATTCTACCGAGGGTGACATAGTGAGACTCTGTCTCACCAAAAATAAATAAATAAATAAATAAAATAAATAAATAAATAAAAAGAAGAGAAAAATGTAAAGTAGCGTGTGTGTGTGTGTGTGTGTGTGTGTGTGTGTGTGTGCGCATAAACTGCATATGTGCACCCGTGGCAGGGGGACTGGGACTGCAAACAGAAGGAGCCAAATGCACGAAGGAAAGAGGGCAGGAACTTGTTGAGGGTTTGGGGAGTACTGAGAAGTCAGTGTAGCTGGGACTTGTGGGGCTAGTGGAGGTTGAGGAAGCAAACTGGAGCCAGATCCTGAGGGCTGAGTGCTCAGCTGGGCAGTTTGGACTTTAACGGATGGGAAGGGACAGCAAACAGGGCAGTGACCTGGTTGCTTTGATTCCCACTGCCACTCTGCGGCTGGCTGTATTTCCTTCCCCTGGCATTTAAGGCTCCTTTGTTCTGTCTCCCCTTTCTTCGTATGTCTCAGGGCTCCCTTTGCCTGGCAGAGTCTCACCTCTACTCCTGCACATCCATCCCAATCCTGCCTTCAGTGCTCAGTACCAGGCCTCCTCTAACAGGAAGCCTTCCAAGATTGCTCCCATTAGCCTTGATTTCCCCTTTATCACACTCTCATCCTTGACCTTTCATATCTTATCTTGAATCAGACCTTAATTCCTTTGCCTATGGCTATTTCTTCTCTGAGCCCTACTTTGGAGGACGGTGGATTGAGAGGTCAGTCTCTAATGTGTGGATATCAGTGACTAGACGGCTTGAGACATGCCAGCTTTAGAATCCTGATAGAGGGAGGGAGTGGATAGCAAAGAGATCCAGTTATTATATTCAGCATGTTATGTCACTGGTACAATGCCAAACACCATACATAACTTTTCACATTTCTCTCATTTTATAGATGAGGAAATTGAGGCTTAGAGACATTCGGTGGCAGTGAATACGTGGTGGTACTATGATTTGAACCCAGGCTCTGCCTAACTTCAGAGTTCGTGCTCTTAACCTCTGTGATCATTTTGTCTCTGGCCTGGCTACCCTGGAGGTGCCTGGGCTGAGGTAGGGCCTTCCTGTGCCTTACTGCCCAGGGCCCAGTAGCAATGCAGGGGTTGGAGGAAGCCCAGGACTCAAGAGACTTCAGAGAGTAATGGTTGCTCCATCCTACCCAAGTGGTAGGTCCTGACCCAGCAGACCTGGGAGCAGTGCAGTGTCCCTGCTGAGAGCTTAGAAGTGCCACTATGGCTTGGCGCCTGTGGCTCAATCGGCTAAGGCGCCAGCCATGTATACCTAAGGTGGCGGGTTCGAATCCCCAGCGCGGGCCCGTCAAACAACAATGATGGCTGCAATCAAAAAATGGCCAGGCGTTGTGGTGGGCGCCTGTGGTCCCAGCTACTTGGGAGGTGGAGGCAGGAGACTCGCTTGAGCCCAGGAGTTGGAGGTTGCTATGAGCTGTGATGCCATGGCACTCTACCCAGGGGGATAGCCTGAGGCTCTGTCTCAAAAAAAAAAAAAAAAACTAACAGAGGGCGGTGCCCATGGCTCAGTGGGTAGGGCACAGGCTCCATGTACTAAGAGTGGCAGGTTCAAACCCAACCCTGGCCAAACTGCAACGACAACAAAAAAACAGGTGAGAATTCTGGCAGGCACTTATAAGAGTCCCAACTACTCAGGAGATTGAGGCAAGAGAATTGCCTAAGCCCAAGAGCTAGAGGTTGCTGTGTGCTGTGATGCCACGGCACTCTACTGAGGGCAATAAAGTGAGACTCTGTCTCTTAAAAAAAAAAAAAAAGCTAACAGAAACCACACGCCCTAAGGTGTTAGGGCTTCATATCATCATTTCATAACTAATGCTTTATGTGGCTCGGAGCCTGTGGCTCAAGTGGCTAATGTGCCAGCCACATATACCTAAGATGGATGGTTCAAATCCAACCTGGGCCCATCAAACAACAATGATGGCTGCAACCAAAAAAAATAGTCAGGCATTGTGGCAGGCGCCTATGGTCCCAGCTACTTGAGAGGCAGAGGCAGGAGACTCGCTTGAGCCCAGGAGTTGGAGGTTGCCGTGAGTTGTGATGCCATGGCACTCTACCCAGGGGGACAGCTTGAGGCTCCGTCTTAAAAAAAAAAAACTAACATTTTATGTTCATTTCTTTTTACATTAGCTTCTGGCAGAAATTGCGTGGTACAGTAACACTCACTGGTCATTTCCTGCTGATTAGAATTTCTAGTTATCCATATGCCTCTTTTCCTTTTTTATTTTTTTTTGTTTTTGATTTTTTTTTTTTTTTTTGAGACAGAGTCTCACTATGTCGCCCTCAATAGAGTACTATAGTATCACAGCTCAAAGCAACCTCAAACTCCTGGGCTCAAGCGATTCTCTTGCTTCAGCCTCCCAAGTAGCTAGGACTACCAGCACCTACCACAACGCCTGGCTATTTTTTTTGTTGCAGTTGTCATTGCCGTTTTTAGGCCAAACCTGCCAGCCTTGATTTATGTGGCTGGTGCCCTACACCAGAAATCACACATCCAAAGGTGTTAGGGCTTTAACAGTGTAAAAGTAATAGTACAAATTCATAAGGAAATTTGGAGAGATCAGAATTTTAAGGTCATCCCTTGAAATACACTGAAATTGTTTTTTTAGCTGGCCCCGGGCAGGTTCAAACCCTCCAGCCTTGGTGTAAGCGGCTGATGCCCTACCCAACCCACTGAGCTACGGGTACCGCCCATATGCCTCTTTTCCTTAAAAAAAAAAAAAAGAAGAAGAAGAAGTCTCGGCGCCTGTGGCTCAATTGGCTAAGGCGCCAGCCACGTACACCTAAGGTGGCGGGTTCGAATCCCCAGCCCGGGCCCGCCAAACAACGATGGCTGCAACCAAAAAATGGCCGGGCGTTGTGGCGGGTGCCTGTGGTCCCAGCTACTTGGGAGGCGGAGGCGGGAGACTCGCTTGAGCCCAGGAGTTGGAGGTTGCTGTGAGCTGTGATGTCATGGTGCTCTACCCAGGGGGATAGCTTGAGGCTCCGTCTCAAAAAAAAAAAAAAAAAGAAGAAGAAAAATAATTTCTAGGCGGTGCCTGTAGCGAGTGTATAGGGTGCCAGCCACGTACACTGAGGCTGGCAGGTTCAGCCTGGGCCAGCTAAAAACAATGACAATGCAACAAAAAAATAGCCAGGCGTTGTGGCGGGTGCCTGTGGTCCCAGCTACTTGGGAGGCTGAGGCAAGAGAATCGCTTAACCCCAAGAGGTTGAGGCTGCTGTGAGCTGTGACACTGTAGTAGTCTACGCAGGGTGACTTAGTGAGACTCTATCTCAAAAAAAAAAAAAAAAGCACATATAGGGAGAATAAGATGGAGTCCGTCCAGCTAGGGTAGACATGACACAGCGGTTCTGGTCAGTTTAGATCCTGCCTGACCTTCACCCCTCACAATTTCCCAGTCTTACTGTTTTGTAAATTTAGCTCCCACCCTAAAGATGCATTTCTTGAGTAGTTTAGGTAGATTGACTTATGAGATTAGCTCTTAAATTAGAATTTTGTTTTGTTGGGGTGGTGCCTGTGGCTCAAGTGAGTAGGGCACCGGCCCCATATACAGAGGGTGGTGGGTTCGAACCTGGCCTGGCCAAACTGCAACAACAATAGAAAAAATATTCAAGTCATTAAAAAAAAAAAAAAAAGAATTTTGTTTTTTGTTTGTTTTGAGACAGAGTCTCACTCTGTAACCCTCAGTAGAGTCCAATGGCATCACAGCTCACAGCAACCTCCAGCTCTTGGGCTTAGGCAATTCTCTTGCCTCAGCTTCCTGAGTAGCTGGGACTACAGGCGCCCACCACAATGCCTGGCTATTTTTTTGTTGTAGATTGGCTGGGGTCGGGTTCGAACCAGCTACCCTCAGTATATGGGGCCACACCCTAATCATAGGAGTCCTTGAAGGTGGCATAAGACCAAGAAGGTCTTAGCACATTTACCTCTGAAAAGGTATTCAGAGTAGGGCTCTGAAACTTCTGTGGAAGGATGGGGGATGGTGGACAGACCACTTATTTCCAAATCCTCCAAATAATCTCCTGTTATCAGGAATTCTCTGATATCTTTGGCTTCAACCAGCAACCAGAATATTTCATTGTAAAGTCCTGAAAACTATAATATTAAAGTACAATAAAATCATTTGTGAAGGAGCTTTCAAACAGGCCCAAGACAAGACCTCCATACTCTGTACTGTCTTCAAATCTACTAAATGTCCTCCTGGAAGTCTTCTCTTGCCTCTCTCTAGATGATTTGAAATGCACTTTCCCAACCCTATGATTTATGTAAGGGCTGGTAAAAGGATAACTTGGTTTACCCAATAAGCAGATTAAGGAAGGTATCCCAGCTGTAAGGCAGAAGAGCAGGAGTCTTGTGTCGTCGAGGTAACGTCGAGGTAACTCCGGGACTAAATATGCAGCCAGGGTGGAGAGCAGAGGTTAAAGGTAAAGGGTCCAGTGGAAGGACTCAACCTTGTGAGAAGAACACTGGCATCTGGGGGAGGCACCAGCTTCTAAGCCAGGGATGGGGAGGCGGGCCTCTGACTAGCCCGAATTATGGAGAGGAAACTGAGGGACTCAACACTTTTACAGGGCGATCGTAACCCCTACAAAGGAGCACCACGCCCGAGATAAGGCACGCGAGGAACAGGCCCAGACCACCCGCTCTGCCCTCCCCTGCCTCCGCGGTTCCGCCTCCTACACCACTGCTTCCGGTCGAGAGGGGGCGCCTGCGCAGAGAGGGCCAGTCAGCGCGCCTGCGCAGTGCGTCAGTCACAGGCTGGACGCTGCGGTGCCGTCCTGGTTTGCCTGAGGTTTGGCCCAGCAGAAAAGAAGATGGTGCTGGATCTGGATTTGTTTAGGGTGGATAAAGGGGGAAACCCAGCCCTCATACGACAGACGCAAGAGAAGCGTTTCAAGGACCCGGGACTGGTGGACCAGCTGGTAAAGGCAGACAGCGAGTGGCGACGATGTAAGTACAGGGACGCACGGGTGGTCCCCCCGATCCTAAACCAACTTCATCTCCGAATCTGGTCACTGCTTCTGAGGCCATAGTTTCCACCCTTCGTCACACACACAACCCCCCCTCCCCGGCTGGGTGGCTCTAAGGCTTTGCCTATCCCCAAAACATAGCCCAGGAACTGGGATCTCCCCACTTTTACCCTCCAGCCCGGCTGCGCGAGATCCTTTGTGCGCATGCTCAGTGAAGAGCGTAGCTTATATGCGCGTGCGCATCGAGAGCTGTCAAGTCTTGCGGCTACTTGGATAGCTGGGAGAAAGCCCTAGCCCCTGAATACTTACTTACCTTTGGTCGCCCCCAGTCTTTCTCATCTTGAGCAAAGTGAGAGTTGTTTGCCTCTATTTTTATAGGATTAAAGGCTCGTGCCTGCAGTTGAGTCACAATAGGTTCACTCCATCCACATGGGAAGTATTTAGGGACGTTGGAGGCCGCTCTTGGCTAAAAGCAGTGATCCCAGAGCTTTTAGGAAGGCCCACCCCCTGACCTAGGAGCATACCTTCAAGAATAAAAAAGTTTTCCGGGGCGGCACCTGTGGTTCAAAGGAGTAGGGCGCCGGCTCCTTATGCCAGACGTGGCGGGTTCTAACCCAGCCCCAGCCAAAAACTGCAAAAAAAAAAAAAAAAAAAAAAGTATTTTCCGTGGTTGATCAGACAAGGCTTAGGTGGGGAAGTGCGGTGAGGAAAGAAACAGCTTGTAATTACTGAGGCAGTTTAGTTGTAATTTGTGAAAGTTTTCCTTAAGAGACATTGGCAGAGTTGGGCTAGCACCTGGAACTGATCTGAGCATCTTTCATGAAGTTAAATAAAAGCATAAAACCATCTGCATCTCGATCTCTGCCTAAATTAACCGGAATGGTCACTGGTTGCGACTGCTACCAAGCACATGTGATTCATTTTGTCTGATGCAATAGGTCTGCAACCAGCTGAGGGCCAGGTTGATGACAGCACACTGCAAAGACGACCGCTATTTCAGGGTGTGATGAATTTCTATTAAGGAAAATTGATTTTATAAGTGCATACGGACCTTGGGTGCCAAAAGAATATTTAGCTTGATTTGTCTGCTGATTCTGTTTGTCTGAGGCACTCTAATGCGGTAGTTTGTTTGATTGTGAGATTCCACATTTGAATCTGAAGTTTTGAGTTACAATGGAAATTGAATTTTGCCACTGTTTTTGTTTAGGATAAAACTAAATTGAGTATTGTTATACCAAATCCGAAGTCAGGTGTACTATGTCAGAATTTTTGTATTAGTACAGCCATAAACCAGCAGCTAAAAGCTTTGAATGTTTAGTCTCTGGTGTGTGATGTACTTATCTGTGGAAAATTTTGTTCCTTATCTGACTGTGGTGAGTTCTCAGTGACAAGGATTGAATTTTATTCATCTATATATCCCAGTACCCAGGATATACCTACATGTATGTATGGTACATGTATACATATACACAGATGTACTTAGAATCTCAATGCCTAGAACAGGCACCTGGTCTTTAGTAAGAGCTTGATAAATGTTTGTTAGATGAAGGAATATCTTCTGTGTTTGGGCGCTTTACATTTTTTTTGTTTTGTTTTTTTGTTTTGTTTTGTTTTGTTTGTTTGTTTGTTTTTGAGACAGAGCCTCAAGCTGTCCCCCTGGGTAGAGTGCTATGGCATCACAGCTCACAGCAAACTCCAACTCCTGGGATCAAGCGAGTCTCCTGCCTCAGCCTCCCAAGTCGCTGGGACCACAGGCACCTGCCACAACGCCCGGCTATTTTTTTGGTTGCAGCCCTTCATTGTTGTTTGGCGGGCCCGGGCTGGATTTGAACCTGCCACCTTAGGTGTATGTGGCTGGCGCCTTAGCCACTTGAGCCACAGGCGCCGAGCCACATTTTTTTTTATTTCCCCCCCACACACACACCCACATTTTTTTTTTTAAAACTGAAAGAGGTCTCCTTCTGTAAGCAGAAGTAGTGCCACACCCCACCTTCAGAGACTTTATAATCTGTATGAAAGCCAGTGTATGTAGTTTATTTTCAATGTATGTCTTAATTTGATTTTTTTTTCACTTAACAACCCTTTACAGTATTCTCTTTGCATCCAAAGGGTGTTCATGATTTTCCCTAAGTACCTGACTGCCCAGTTTGGACACTGACAGATCTTGTCAAGATATAAAAGATCTGGGTTCTTTTATATCTTGAACTTTAGATCAGAGAATGGGGTTTTCTATCACTGGCTGAAACAAGAACTTGTAACCATAGCCTCAAATCATGCTCCCTGACTGAGCTTCACTATGCCTATTTGTCTTCTGGAAACTTCCAAGATGTCACTTTTTTGAGGAAAAAAGCAGGAGTCTAATGTAATTTGGAATCATAATACCACATTGGAGTTAACTACAGCTCTTCTCACTCCAGGGATTTGAACTGTGATTTCTTTCTTTTTTTTTTTCTTGAGATAGAGTCTCACTGTGTTGCCCTAAGTAGAGTCCTGTCATGTCACAGCTCACAGCAACCTCAAACTCTCGGGGTGGCACCTGTGGCTCAAGGAGTAGGGTGCTGGCCCCATATACCAGAGGTGGTGGGTTCAAACCCAGCCCTGGCCAAAAACTGCAAAAAAAAAGTTTAGCCAGATGTTGTAGTGGACGCCTATAGTCCCAGCTACTTGGGAGGCTAAGGCAGGAGAATCGCTAAGCCCAGGATTTGGAGGTTGCTGTGAGCTGTGACTCCACAGCACTCTACCTACCAAGGGCAATAACGTGAGACTCTGTCTCAAAAAAAAAAACCAAACAAACAAACAAAAAAAAACCCTCAGACTCTTGGGCTTGAGTAATTCTCTTGCTTCAGCTTCCCAAGTAGCTGGGACTACAGGCACCTGCCACAATGCAAGGCTATTTTTACTGTTGCAGTTGTCATTGTTGTTTAGCTGGCCTGGGCTGGGTTCGAACCTGACAGCCTCTGTGCCTATGTGGCCGTTCTTTTTTTTTTTTCTTTTTGCAGTTTTTGGCCAGGGCTGGTTTTGAACCAGCCACCTCCAGCATATGGGGCTGGCGCCCTACTCCTTTGAGCCACAGGCGCTGCCCCAGTGTGGCCGGTTCTGTACCACTGTGCCATGGTTACCAAGCCTGAACTGTGATTTCTTCTTTTTTATTCAAAGTAGTATAAGGAGGCCACACTACAGGTATTTGTCTTGGCTCTATTCCCAAAGCAACTCTGTATCTCGATATCTGCTGCCAACTATAGGAATTCTATCCTCCCTAAAAAGTGCTATCCTAAGTGAAATTTCTTTTTACTGTCAGTTGAAGTTGTTATTTTCTCTTAACACTTACTGTACATGCCTTAAGCCAGGCCCTTAATCATTGTTTGCCCCAGCAATTGGATAGCTTTCTAACTGCTTTCATTTTCATCCTAGTCTTACTCAGGGAGAGGCCATGCTCAGGACATGTGATTATTCTAAAATGCAAATCTAGGCCAGGCAACAGCTTGAGACTCTGTCTCAAAAAATAAATAAATAAATAAAAATAAAATGCAAATCTAATCATTTTTGCAGGTTTAAGATTTAGGATGGCACTCAGACCTTAGAGTATCACTGTCTGATAGGAATAGAATGAGAACCACATGTGTACAGATGCTTCTTAACTTATGATGGGGTTACATCCTGATAAACCATACATTTAAAATATATGAGTCAAAAATACCTGTTGAGCTAGGCAAGGTGGTGCATGCCTGTAATCCTAGCAATTTGGGAGACTGAGCCAGGAGGATCACTTGAGCTCAGGAGTTTGAGACCAGCCTGGGCAACATAGTAAGACCCTGTCTCTTAAATAAATTAACCAATGTGGTGTTGTATGGTGGTAGTCCCAGCTACTCAGAAGGCTGAGGCAGGAGGATTATTTGGGCCCAGGAGTTCAAGGTTACAGTAGGCTGTGAAGTCCAAATTCCTTAACACAATTTATAGAGTCCCTCATGCCTTCCTAGCCTCATCATCTACCACTGCCACATCTGGCCTTCTGCTGTTTTGTTCTAACCCTGTCATACTATTCTTTCATGGTTCCATGACTTTTGCCTCTTCAGGGCATATTCCTTACATGAGCATCCTTTTTTTCTTTAAGTTGTTCCCAAGGTCATCAAAAGGCATATATACATTCTTACATGTATCTTTTGGTAGACATAAAAACTAGTTTCTGTTGGCAGGTACCCAAGACTGGAATTGCTGGACCCCAGGGTAGGCACATGGTTAGATTTAGTAGATAATGCTGAATGGTTTTTCAAAGTGATTATAGTGGTTGATAACTCCCACCAGCAATATCTCAAGAGTTCCAGTTCCTTGGGACTCTTTCTAGTACCTGGCACTGACAGTTCTTTTAATTTTAGCCATTCTGGTGAATACATAGTGGTGTCTCATAGTGGTTTTAGTTTGTATTTCCCTGATAACTAAAGATATTGAGCACCTTTTCTTTTTCTTTTTTTTTTTTTTCTTGAGACGGAGCCTCAAGCTATCCCTGGGTAGAGTGCCATGGCATCACAGCTCATAGCAACCTCCAACTCCTGGGCTCAAGCGAGTCTCCTGCCTCCGCCTCCCAAGTAGCTGGGACCAAGGCGCCTGCCACAATGCCCGG
>CAUYQV010009291.1:0-16143 GCA_963574575.1 Galagoides demidoff | reverse complement strand
CTTCTAACCATAGCCTCCAATCGCCTATTCAAAGAATCCAGAGTAGCCTTTTGAAGGTTTTGAGTAGGGACCTTTTCACCACCCAAACCTAATGTCTTCCCCATACACTTGAAAATAAAACCCCATCCCTAGCCAGGGCCTGCCAAATAACAACGATGGCTGCAACCAAAAAATGGCTGGGCGTTATGGCGGGCGCCTGTGGTCCCAGCTACTTGGGAGGCTGAGGCAGGAGACTCGCTTGAGCCCAGAAGTTGGAGGTTGCTATGAGCTGTGATGCCATGGCACTCTACCCAGGGGGATAGCTTGAGGCTCCGTCTCAAAAAAATAAATAAATAAATAAAACCCCAAACCCCAAAACTCTTGCCTAAGAGTTTTCTATTACATTGGTTTTCCATTACATTAAAGAATAAAATCCAAATTTTCATTCTTTCAAATACAAAACCCATGTCCTTATCCTAGCATATAAGATTCTACATAAACTGGCCCTTAGTCTCACCATGAAACCCTATTTTTTTCAAAGCACTTATAAGTACCTAACATTGTGTTACATAATCTAAGTATCTCTCCTACAGAAATGACAGTTCTAAGAACAGTGCCAAGCAAATAGCAAGGACTCAATAAATGTTTGTTAAACTAATTAACAAATACAGATAACTATAAAGAACAATAGTGGGCAAAGGAAATCATCAACTCTGTTGGGGGAAAATGGGGATTCATGGACGGATCAAGTGGATAACCTAGGCTGAGTCAGAGTTTAAGAAGCCTGTGGCTGTATTCCCAACACCTCACAACATGCTTGGCACATAGCAAGTGTTTAAAAAATAATTCTTAAGGGCGGCGCCTGTGGTTCAAAGGAGTAGAGTGCAGGCCCCATATGCTGGAGGTGGCGGGTTCAAACCCAGCCCCCAGCCAAAAACTGCAAAAAATATATATTTCTCAACTAATTTTATAGGGTATCCTCTTCTCTCTACAAATATGCATGAAAATACATTCTGCTTGGTGGCAAGTACCCACTCTTCTTATTCTGTACCACAAAAGTAGGCCCAGAAAAAAAAAAATCAAGAAAATTAGAAGCAACAGAATACATACTATTATAGCAATCTAGCTATACTTCTATCTATCCAACATTCTAATTTATACTCCATACTTTAGCTAATTATCTGCTCATAAACAAAGGTATACATAAACAGAGTTTCCCTTTTGTTTTTCCCAGGGCAAATACAAATACTATGTGACCATTCATTCATTTATTGAGGTCCTATTACATCAGACTAAATACTTAGGATACAAAGTGAACAAGCCTCTCTGCCTTTCATCAAGTAGTCACTCTAACTGAGAAGAGTGCCCGAGACACAATAAACATCACTCCTTACCCAATACTACTTCTACCTCTACCCAGGAAAAGAACTGAAAAGTCCTACCTCTACGATTTCATATGACTTTCTGAAATGTATTCTGTATTAAATGTTGTTATCTATTTGTCCACATTATCTATCATCAGTACATGAAACGAAGTAAATATGAGCTCTGGAGTTAAGAGGGACTAGGCATCAGATCCTAGCTTCATACATAATACCTATGTGGCACTGGGAAAATTATGTTATATAAATGATCCCTATTAGATTAGTTACAATATTTTAAAAAGCACCTTACTACAAGATCTGACATTTAATGAGTACTCAGGGTTAATCTGCTCTCTCCCACCAGAACAGTGATTTTCAACCATAGCTCATTTATGCATTGAGAAACATTTGGTAATGTCTAGAGATATTTTTTATTATTAGGACTAGGCAGATGCTCCTGGAGCATACTGGGGACAGGCCAGAGATGCCGCTAAACATTCTATAATGTACGGGATATTCCCCCCATAAAAGAATTGGTCCAAACTATTAAAAGTACAGAGGCTGAAAAATCCTGTGCCAAGCTATGATAGTAATATATTCATTTTTATATCCTCATTACATTGTGCCTGACAGAGTAGGTACTCAGTAAATCTTCACTGTATGAGAGAATAAATGAAAGACTAAATAACAAGATAATGTTCCTGCCTTCTAAGATATTGTTCTTGCTCTTTATAATCTAATAATCAAGTAAAAGAAAAAATGAAAGAAAGCAGATACAATATAAATATTATACTAGTGATTTTCACATTGCACACATATTTTTTTAAAAACCAACTAATAGAAACAAGTGCCTTTGAACTTGGAATTAAACAATGACACTAAATTTTCTAATCAGAAAAATATTTCAATGCATGGAGACTTGTTCAGAGAAAAGCCAAGTCTTACGTAACCAAAGCATAGGTATAACATGAGGATAAGTATAATTCGTGAAGGCCAAAACCAGTAAATTTAGTTGGGACATGATTAAGGCTCTTGTATGCCATACTAAGAAGACAGACTATAAGTTATATGCCATACTAAGAAGATAGACTGTAAATTGATAATAGGTGGTTTTGAACAGGGAAATGACATGATAGTAATATGTGCAAAGGTCAGCAGACCAAGGAAACAACTAGAAACAGAGACTAATCTATCAGCCCAATAATTCTATGCCTCTAAGAGGGAGGCAGAGGATCCTTTAATTAGAAAGTCCTGTAAAACCCATGTAAGTGACATGAAAGAAATAATTATTTCTATTTTCCAAATGTTTTTAGAATGAAAATCAATAAACAAAAATACCTTAAATGAATAAATTCCCACATAGGTTACAAAGCAAATTTTGTAATATAGTCATTTAGCAATCCATAATTTCACATGAATTAGTGGTGCTATTTTATTAGTCTTTAAAAAAAGTAAAAGATTCAGTCCTTAACATGTTCTAGTTTAATGAACTCAGAATAGGGAAATTTTAAAAAGATATAATTTCATACTTGTTTAAGAATAATTGCTTGCTTGCAGAATTTCTGTGCAATGTTTGCAACTTGCTGTATTTTGGCAGGGATAACGAAGCCAAGTGCAGAAAGCTGACGAACTTCTCTCAGAAGAATCACCAAACGATCTGAATAATGCACTTTTAATGACCCATCCTTAGGATCCAATTCCATAATTCGACTATTAGCCTCAATACTGCAAAACACAATAAATAACCTATTAAGCTTTATGTTCTCACTCTTTTGACTAATGAAAAACATAATAGGTTTTACAACTTTTCTGTACATCTAATATTAACTCAAAGCTAAACCAAGAAAAAGCTTTTTTCCCTTTTTTTCCCAAGAGACAAGGTCTTGCTCTGTCACCCAGGCTAGAATGCAATGGCACAATCATAGCTCGCTACAGCCTCGAACTCCTTGGCTTGTAGGATCCTCTGACCTCAGCCTCCCAAAGTGCCAGAATTACAGACATGAGCTACTATGCCTGCTCTCCGCCCCCCCAAAAAAAAACACTTCTTAATTATAGCTTTCAAGTTGTGTTTTGTTTTGTTTGTATATGATTTCACAATCCATATTTTGGAAACAAACTGAAATATTCAAAATATATCATCACATTTCCACAAAGTGGTTTTAAAGTGAGAAAAAAATCAATCCTTTAGCTGTCAGCTAAAATTCAAACTGATGTCATATCCACTATAAAGAAAAAGGGTTTTGATTCATTTTGTAAAGGTAACTCAGATTTATTTTAGTCAGCCCACTTGCTTCTTCGATGTTTTTCTAAGTGGATCAATGAAGAGTGGTAGGTTTCATTCTTTGATTCTAACCTTTGATTTACTACTTACTGATTGTACATTTTTCTGTGTTTCTTATAAAAGCTACAATAGCAAATATTACTTTGAGGCACTCAAATCAGTATGGATTGTGAAAATACTGAACTAAATTAAGCAAAAGGTATTATGTTTTCATCACTTTCCTTAGGATTAGGTTTATATAATGTACATTCTTTCAAATCACTTTTGCAATTAAGAAAATCTGCATTTAGGATAATGGCCTCTAGTTCCACCCAAATTATTGTGAAAGGCTTTAAGTCATCCTTTTCATGGTGAGTAGTAAGTATTCCATGGTATACACATACCACATTTTGTTAATGCACTCATGAGCAGGTGGTCACTTGCGTTGATTCCCTATCTTTGCAATTGTGAACTGCACTGCAATAAACATTCAAATATAAGTGCATTTTTATACAAAATGACCTATTTTCCTTTGAGTAATACTCAGTAATGGGATTGCCAGATCAACCAGCAGGTATATTTTTACTTCTTTGAGGAATTTCCATAATATTTTCCATAGAGGTTGTACTAATTTACAGTCCCATCAACAATGTAGAAATGTTCCTTTCTGTTTACATCCATGCAGGCCTCTATTATTTTTGGACTTTTTAATAAAAGCCATTGTAACAGAGGTAAGGTGCTATCTCATTGTGTTTTAACTTGCATTTCTCTGACAATTAATGATGCTGAGCATTTTATGTTTGCTAACTATTTGTCTACCTTCTTTTAAAAAGCTTCTGTTGTTTTGCCCACTTGTTCATGGGGATATTTTAATTCTTTATTGCCGATTTGCTTGAGTTCTTTATAAATTCTGGTCATTAGCGCTTTATCAGATGTATAGCTTGATAATATTTTCTCCTAATTTGCAAGTTGCCTGTTTGTTCTGTTGATTACTTCCATGGCTGTACAGAAGCTTTTTAATTTAATCAAGTTCCATCCATTTACTTTTGTTGTTGCTGTGATGGCTACTGTCATCTTCATAAATTCTTTGCCTAAGCTGGTATCTAGAATTTTCTAACACTTCCTTCTAGAATTCTCATGGTTTAATGCCTTAAAGTGATTTGTCCATCTTGAACTAATTATTGTGAGTGGTGAGAGATAAAGATTCTCTTTCATTCCTCTGCATGTGGCTATCCAATTTTCCCACCACCATTTTTTAAATAGAAATTCATTCTCAAAGATTAGTTGGCTGTATATAGTAGATTTTATATCTGAGTTTTCTATTCTGTTCCATTGGTCTATGTCTCTATTTTTATGCCAATGTCATGCTGTTTTGATGACTACAGCCTTGTAGTACAGTTGGAAGTTTTGCAATGTGATGCCACCAGATTTGGTCCTTTTGCTTAATATTGCACTGACCATTCAGGGGCTCTTTTCTGTTTCCAAATGAAATTAAGAATTTTTTTTCTAGAAATGTGAAATACAATGGTATTTTGGGGGAATTGCATTGAATCTGCATATTACCTTCGGTAGCATGAACATTTTAATATTGATTATACTGATCCGTGAGTATATGTTTTCCCATTTGCTCATACCCCCTGTGATTTTCCTCAGTGTTTCATAGTTCTCTTTGCAGATATCTTTTACCTCCTTAGTTAAGTACACACATATTCCTAGATACTTTATTTTATTTGTAGCTACCGATAATGGTAGTGAGTCTTTGATTTGACTCTTATTTTGGCAGTTCTTAGTGTCTATATACCAATGCTACTAATATGCATATGCTGATTTTATACCCTAAGACTTCGCTGAATTTGTTCATCAATTCCAGAAGGCTTTGGTGGAATCTTTGAGGTTTTCTGATATAAGATAATAAAACCAGCAAAAAGTGAGAGTTTGGCCTCATCTTTTCTGATTTGGAATCCCTTTATCTCCTTCTCTTCCAATTGCTCTGGGTAGGACTTCCAGCACCATATTGAACACAAATGGTAACAATGGGTATCATCCTTGTCTTCTTCCAGTTCTTAGTAGGAAAGTTTTCAGCTTTCCAACCTTTAGTACATGTATAATGTTGGCTGTGGGTTTGTCATGTATGGCTTTTACAAATTTAAGATATGTTCTTTCTTCTATGCCTAGTTTGTTAAGGGGTTTTTTGTTGTTGTTGTTTTGTTTTTTGCAGTTTTTAGCCAGGGCCAGGGCCAGGTTTGAACCCACCACCTCCAGTATATGGGGCTGGCGCCCTATTCCTTTGAACCACAGGCACCGCCCTGGGTAGGGGTTTTTATCATGAAAGGGTGTTGAATGCTTTTTCTACATTTATTGAGATGATCTGTATTTTTGCTTCTTTTTATGTGGTCAATCACATTTATCAATTGATACATGTTGAAACATCCTTGCATCCCTGAGATGAAGTCTACTAGGTCATGGTGGATTATTTCTGGATCTGCTATTGAATTTGGTTTGCTAGTATTTTACTGAGAATTTTGGCATCTATATTCATAAGGGGTTGACCCATATTTTTTTTTTTTTTTGGTGGTGTCCTTTCCTGGTTTTGATATTAAGATGATACTTGCTTAACAGAATAAGTTGGGGAGGATTCTCTCCTTCTCAATATTATGGAATAATTTCTGCATTGTGGATACCAGCTCTTCTTTGTACATCTGATAAAATTCAGCTGTGAATCCATCTGGTCTGGCACTTTCTTTTGTTGCAAGAGTTTTTATTGCTACCTCAATCCCATGTCTCATTATTGACCCATTCAGGAACTCTATTTCTTAATTGAACCTTGGAAGGTTGTGTGATTCCATGAATTTGGCCATTTCTTTTGTTTATGAGTTTATGTGCAGAGATTTTCATAGTATTCATAGATGATATTTTGTATTTCTGTGTTATCAGTTGTAATATCTCCTTTTTCATTTCTGCTTGAGCTTATTAGGGTCCTTTCTCTTCTATTCCTAGTTAATCTTGTAAGAGATCTATTGATTTTGTATCTTTATTAAAGAACCAACTTTTTCTTTTGTTGCCCTTCTGTATTTCCTTGTTTTTGAATTCATTTAGTTCTCCTCTAATCTTGGTTATTTCTTTTCTTCTGTTGGCTTTGGGTTTGGTTCACTCTTCCTTTACTCCCCTTGAGACATGTCTTTGTGACTGTTAATTTGTGATCTTCCTGTCTCCTTGTATAG
The DNA here is from genome assembly GCA_963574575.1 of Galagoides demidoff. Lineage (NCBI taxonomy): Eukaryota > Metazoa > Chordata > Mammalia > Primates > Galagidae > Galagoides > Galagoides demidoff. The sequence continues at coordinate 9,319 of CAUYQV010009291.1, read as the reverse complement.
GCATTTAAAGCTATGACTTTTCCCCTTCAGGCTCCTTTTACTAAATCCCACAGATATTGATAACTGTGTCCTTCTTTCATTCAGTTAAAAAAGTCTTTTGATTTCCACCTTAATTTCATCATTGATCTAACATTCATTCAGCAGGAAATAGTTTAATTTCTATGACTCTATGTAAGATTGGGTGTTTCTCTTGGCATTGACTTCTAGCTTTATTCCACTGAGATCTAAGAAAATACATAGTATGATTTCGGTTTTTTTTAATTTGTTGAGCCATGATTTGTGATCTAACATAATCAATCTTGGAAAATATTTCCTGTGCTAACGAGAAGAATGTATAATTAGTGGTTGGGGGGTAAAATGTTCTATAAGTATGTTAGGCCATGTGTTCTAGAGTCACATTTGATTCAAACACACACCCCATGCACTCTCTATTAAACTGGAACTAATTGAAGAGCATAATGTGCTTACAGGGAAGTAAAACTCAACAGAAATCAAGGAGGAGGACAACCCCATAATATTTTGAAATTAAAAAAAGAAAGAAAGAAAATCTGCAGGTCTTAGAAAGTAACCTACTGAACAGCCAAAAACAAATCTATTGGCCAGGCACAGTGGCTCAAACCTATAATCCTAGCACTCAGGGAGGCTGAGGCAGGTGGATTGCCTAAACTCAGGACTTCAAAACTGGGCTGAACAAGAGCTAGACCTCGTCTTTAAAAATAGCCAGGCGCTATGGTGGGTGCCTGTAGTGTCAGCTTCTTGGGAGGCTGAAGCAAGAGGATGGCTTGAGCCCAACAGATTGAGGTTGCTATGAGCTATGACACCACAGCACTCTACCAAGGGTGACAAAGTTAGACTCTGTCTCAAAAAAAAAAAAAAATTTCAGCCTACTTAACACCACATAAAATAAAACATAACAACAAGTAGATACTTTAAAATGGCTTATGGTGACTTAGCCCAAACTTTCATAAACACATATAAAGCTTGTCAGAAAACTAGAATGATGATTTTTGCCTTTATTAAGTACAGATCTTCAAAATTACTTTGTATATACCCCCATTTCCCAAAATATGTTAAAAAACATAGGATTTCTTAGGACAATACTGATGATTCCTTAGGACAACAGGTTTTACACCAAAAAAAGACAGGAGGAAGAGGGTTTCACTGTCAAATGAAAAACACTGTACAGAACAAAATAAACAGGCTTCTTTACAGCAGATCTCAGACCCTGTTTTGCTACTACATACTGTATGTCCTGTGGCGCTACAGTGACAAAATGTACAAATTTTACAAAATTACTCAACTAAAACTCTTTTTTTTTTTCGTACAGCATTTCTCATGTTTGAGGCTCAGAGCGGAAGGGGAAAAGCTAAATATTCATTATGCTCTTATGCCCTTTGGTTATCTCTAATCTTTCTCCAGAGCCAGAATTCTAGATCAAAAAAAGAAAAAAATAATTATTCACTCAATTTAAGATGCACCACTTTTGGCCTAATTATCCTTTGTAGCAATATGAGGAAAATAAATAGAACTTCATATATCAACAAATTACTTTTTAAAAAGGCATGACAAGTTCCTAAAAATAGAAACAATAATATTCTGGAAACGGTAAACCTGAGGTACAAAGAAATAACAGTTTTTTTAGACTATCCAGTTTAAATGGCCATTAGAATAATTAGATAAACGAATTAATACATTCACTATTGCTCAATAAATATCTACCAACACCTTACTCTGTTGGGCACCATGAAGAAATAATCTCTGTCTCAAGGAGTTTAATGAAATTTTATGGTTAAAAGGTGTATGTGTATATAATAATGCAAAAAGGTAAAAAATATGTATAAAAACCAATAAAAAACCATGAGACAGGGAAAAACTAATTCCAAAATGAGAATCCATAGCTCTGGTAAATAGACATGAGAAGCAAAGGGAGGTAGTCCCCTAACTGTATCATCATAGTTTACAACCTTAATGACTCAAAAGTTGATGATCAAAATCTAACAGGAAAACTAAAGCAGGAGCAGCAAGTTTGGGAAAAGGAGAAAAACAATTTAATCCATTTGTCACCTGAATAAATAACACAGTTTTAGATTTTACAGGTTAGTACATTTGTACTTACCACAAACCAGATCTAGAGTCAGACAAACCTGACTGAATATCCCTGGACCAATCATCAAATTGTTCTTGTTCATATAGTTTAAATTGGTCTAAAAGATCTTCAGCACTTCGATGAAAAGATCGAAAACCTGACAGGTCAGATAAAAGAGCCTCTGCAATCTTGATAGCATCATCCACCTTAAAAAGTCAAATTATAAGAACATATATTATACATTTAAATTCTAATAAAATTAGCCTAAATTAATGAGCTCCCTTCTCTGATCTGTGATTCACAAAGTATTTGTCCTTTCATCTATTAAGTAGTAAAATAGATTTGCCAAAGAATGTAAGAATATCAACCCCTATTTTACATCTGAAAAATACAGTGTTGGAATAGCAAAACACAGAAGACAGATAACCCATACAAGGAAGGTGAAGAGTAAAACAAAGAATAAAGAAAAGTCAGCTCTCCAAACATAGGTGCACCACTGATTTTCAGAGGAAACTCCAGGAACATCAGCAATACTCCCAAAGATGTTCGGCAATAATTTTGGCCCTTAGCTAAGTGCTTTCATTAACAATTTAAATAATAATTAGGCCAATTTAAATGTCATTAAGAAAAATAAAAAGTTTTCCTTTTCAACTGCACAGAGAACATTATAAAATTCTGCAAAACTGACAAAATCATGAGGCAGAATATTTCAGAAAGTAAAGCTACAAAACTACAAACTTAAATTTGCTAGCTTTTTAACAGTCTATAAGATCTTGCTCTTAATCACAGACTATAATTAATTAATGTATATTGTACAAGTCAAATGTAAGACACTGTGCCACATACTAATTAGTGAGTTCATAAAAGTCTTACAGCAATTTTAATACTATTAAAATACTAAAATAATAGTCTTTTAAATCCTATTGCTCTCACTCCTGTAAACAATGTACAGTTAACTTTCACTTTTCCTTCAACCTAAAGGAATGCAAAGAAACATTAGAATCTCCTCTCTATACTTTTTCAGACTTCTATGTTTCACGTAAAAATTAGATATTCCAAGATAAACAGAGACTATTTACACTACAGTTATATAGCACCTTCTACATGCCTTAATTTATTAGCACATCTTATAACTAGTATTCAACTTTTATTACAACATATACCTTCAATTCCAACTGGCGAACCCAAACTATATTATTGACAACTTCCGAAAGATTTTTGCCAGAAAGTGGTCCATTTGCATCACCAGGAACTCCTCGGCACCGATTCTCAAAGTCTATTCGAAAATCTGTAAAATTTAAACCAATAAGTGAATGCCCAGAGTGAGCAAAGATTTCCTAAATGCCTCCCCTGTGTCAAAAGCTATGAATAGAAAAATAATAAAAGTTAGTCCTTATCCTCGAAGACTTTATCTCAACTGAAACAGAGAAAGAAAATAGCCTTAATTCAAAACATCTGGCATTTGTAACAGAAATAAAAAAATTAGTCTTTAGCACAAAAGGTCAGAAAATGTATTCTTAATCCTAAATGGTAGGCAAAAGACAAAAAGTAATCTACAAAAATATTTCTCAAGCACTATAATCTCTGAAAAAATTTTACCTTTAACTGAGTCTGTAAGTCTTGCCAGTAAAGTTTCTCTTTCTAACATCAATTCTTTGCTTATAGTTGGACGCTTCACCAATTCTTTGTATTTCAGAAATGCTTGAAGAAGCTAATATAAAACAAAATAAGTAAATGTTCGTCCCAATGGGTTGACTTAGTAAATATATAACTCCCAGAATAGCTGAAGGGGAATATTAAAAGTAAAATATTTCAATATTTTACCTGCTGTGGACTATCTTGAATTTCTGAAATATAATTTTTCAATTTTCCTGCTATTTTTTGTTCTGCTGGTGCAATAATTTTCTCATATTGAGACACTGCAGCTTTCCACAAAGGCTAAACACATTAATAATATTATTAGACTTTAGAATTTCAAAAATCTGCTTTTATAAGGAAAAACATAAAGAGGAAATCATAGAGAAATTCTAAACACATATCTATTCACCTCAGTGTAGGGATTATATTGCACAGGATTCAGGCCAGTAAAAGGTTCAAATACTCGAGCCAGGCATATCATTTTCTCTTCACCAGCCGGTAAAAAAAAGAGAAGCTTCTCATGAATTGTTCTAATAGCTAAGACCTAAAACATAAAGTATGAAAACAATTTATTTAAATTAAAAAATCTACAAAAATAAGTTTAAAATCTAAAGCTATGAGGTAAAAATTTATTTAACTATGTTTAAAGAACAATAACGGAAATGAATGTTAAAACTGTAACTATAAACCTGAGATTTACCACTCAGTAATCAAAGGGATGCACACTAACATTAATCACACTGCTCAAATCTAGTAAAATATATGAAATCTAAGTATTTTTAAACTATGTTTAAAGCTTATCTAATTAAATTTTTAGAATCTGCTCTAAATATAATAAAAACTTCTGATTTTCATAATTCTGAATTAAATCGCACTTCTAATAATAGAATGACACATTAACAGCCCTATTTATAATTTATGAACAGCTGGAAAACAACTATCTTTGTATTTTAATCTGAAAATTTCCACCAACAATCAAAGGTTAATCAAGAAGTTTAAGTAAAAACACTATAATCTTCCATTCATTTGAGTTGGAAATCTCAATATAAGCTGATGTTTTATTTTTCTCTTGCTTAAAAAAAAAAATCTAACAATTCTGTTTACCCAGAATGCCTAAAAACATTCCTAACTACAGTGTTTCCCCCAAAATAAGACACTGTCTTATATTTATGTTTTTCTCAAGAAGACACACTAGGGCTTATTTTCAGGGGATGTCTTCCTCTCCATGCTGAAAAGACATATCATTTCTGCATAGCCACGCCCATCACACTAGGTATACCACTAGATATGATGTATCATATCTGCATAGCCACACCCATCACTAGGTCTTATTATCGGGGTAGGGCTTATATTTGACAAATGCATAGAAATCCTGCTAGAGCTTATTTTTTGGGGAAACACGGTAAGTGACTTCCCCAACCATGTTTCTGCTAAATACTATTTCCCACTAAAAAGAACCAAGCTCCTTGGAATAATGGATAATTTCACGTATGGGACAGAAAATATATAAGCTGGCCTAAGCTGGGCTGAAATATTTTGGAGGGCCTATGTTATCAAAGAAGCACTGGAGCTGAGTCAAAATAACACAAGAGCTAATTTGAAGCAGCACTCTCTACCCAAAGATGAAATAATTTGAATATAACTATTATACTATGGACTGAAACACATAACATATAAGAATTCATGAGGTCATAACATTACTACCAGAAAATGTTTCATGGTGGCATATGGAACTTACTATGCCTGTAACCTATTTTTCATAGATCTAAAGGAAATAAAAAGAAGTAATCATCTATACTGCCATTCCTATGCAAACTATATTTCAGAGCAACTAAAAAGTTATTGAGGAAAATTCTTCCATAAAGAAAAATCATCACTAATAAATGCAGAAAAAGTGACAGAATCAGAAAATTACCATTTTGCAACCCTTCATGACCATCAATTACTGCTAAAATCACTATGAAAAAATTGATGGATAGCATCACAATGGACAGATCAAGGTGATCATACCTGAACCCACAACTTCAAACTCAACATCACTAAAGGTGGTAAAAACAGACAGTACATGCCTCCTAATGTAAGTGGTATAAGAACTATCCATACCACCTATGAAGTATTCTTGTTTAAAAAAAAAAAAAGAACTTTAATGTAATCAAGACTATATAGCTAACTAGTACTTAATAGGAAAAATGGGAGAGAAGGTAAAATCCTGAACAACAGATAGATAGACACATATAAAAAGATGAATCCAGGTAGCACCTGTAGCTCAAGCAGCTAAGGAGCCAGCCACATACACCAGAGTCGGCAGGTCTGAATCCAGCCTGGGCCTGCCAAACAACAATGACAACTACAACCAAAAAATAGCCGGGCATTGTGGTGGGAGCCTAGAGTCCCAGCCACTTGGGAGGCGGAGGCAAGAGAATGGCTTGAGCCCAGGAGTTTGAAGTTGCTGTGAGCTATGACGTCACAGCACTCTACCCAGGGCAATAAGCTTGAGGCTCTGTCTCCAAAAAAAAAAAAGATGAATCCAAAAGGTGGGAAATACAAGGTGGAACAAAAAGTAGAAAGGGGAAACAATTAGAAGAGACTCAGGAGACATATCAACTAAATGCACTATGTAGACCTTGTGTGCAACCTGATTCAAGTAAACCAACTATAAAACCATTTCTAAGAAAGTCAAGATAAATAAACACTGACTAGATTAAAAAAAAAAAAGAGATTAAGAAATTATCATTGTTTTCTTGGCTGTGGTAATAGTACCATAGTTACATTTTAAGGATGGAAGCACAAGGTATCTCAGCTTTAAAAAGACTCTAGCCAAAAAAAACAGATGAGGCAGGGGAGACAAAGCTGAGACAAGAAGTGAATAACGTCACTTAGTAGTGGATATATGGGCAGGCTTTATGCTAGTTTACCTTTGTGTATGTTTGAAATATTCCATAAAAAAAAAGAACTACAGTTCCCCTGAGCAAGGTGGAAAAAGTTAACTTTGTAATCTTTAAGTAAATTCATTTTTTTTAGTAAATTCATTCTGCCTATCTGTTTGAAGTTAAATATATAAGTTCTATACTGAAACTCATAATTCATGTAAATTAAGCAGCTGTTTCAAATATTTGAAACAAGTATGCCCTAAAAACTGTCCCTACTTAAAAATAATTTCAGTAGTCTGGAGAATGTCTGAGAGCTTCCATACATGGACAAGTGGGTTATCTTTTTTACAATGAAGAAAAAAATACAAGTTTACAACTAACAAGTTGATCATTGAAGAAAAGAGGATGCAGAAATCAGCACATAGTTCCTGCTGCGCACCTGGCACTGCGCCAGATGATGTCATCAATTATTCCACGTAACTCTCTTAGTCACTCTCAAAACTTCGAATAATATTATAACAAAGGTAGAGTGCTTGTTGAGCACGAAATCCAAACAAGTGAAGACCTACTGTCCACTTAAAGACAAATATCCAAATAATCAAACTGATACCTCTTCAAGGCGTTTGCCGAGTTTGTCAAGTGTTTCCGGGAAGTATTTTTCACTTTTCCATGGATGAGGAACGTAGCGCTGCCACACCTGGCCTGTGAGATGAGTACACACTATCACCCACTGCTCACAAATTGAAATACTGGCTTTCAGATTTTCTTTCACAAGATAATAAGGATCTTCCCACAGGTTCAAAGTTCCCAACTTTTTCTGAACAAACCTTCCAAATGAACCACCTATTAAAACACAAAGGACGATTTTAATAAAAATAAATGGGTTTACAGAATTATAAAATACATGCTTATGACATTATTATGTTATTTATTGCAGCATCATTTGTAATATGCATTAAAAACAAATAGTAGTAGGCTCGGCGCCTGTGGCTCAATCGGCTGGGGCGCCAGCCATGTGCACATACAAATTAAATTAAAATTAAAATTAAAACATACAAATTAAATAAAGAATCTATAAAATCCCACAGGTACAGCCCTAGACTAACATTCTCAATAACGAGTATTACTTTAAACACACAGACAAACACATTAGTTTACGGTTTTCCATCTTTCACTATATCATGTACATCTTTCAAATATAAAAATAAATATACAATTACTTGAAAGCTAGAGAGCCTACCATGTGGATATAGCATTATGCAAATACTTCTCAACTACTATTTTTTTTTTTTTGAGACGGAGCCTCAATCTATCCCCCTGGGTAGAGTGCCATGGCATCACAGCTCATAGTAACCTCCAACTCCTGGGCTCAAGCGAGTCTCCTGCCTCCGCCTCCCAAGTAGCTGGGACCACAGGCGCCCGCCACAACGCCCAGCCATTCTTTGGTTGCAGCCATCATTGTTGTCTGGCGGGCCTGGGCTGGGGACCCGAACCCGCCACCCTAGGTGCACATGGCTGGCGCCCCAGCCGATTGAGCCACAGGCGCCGAGCCTACTACTATTTGTTTTTAATGCATATTACAAATGATGCTGCAATAAATAACCTAGTACATACAACTTTACATCTTTGTATGATATTTCCTTCTAATAATAATAATAAGGGTAGTTTGGGACCAAAAATTTTAATACTGACAGATAAGCCAAAATATTTTATATTTCATTTCATAGTTCCTTTCATTTTATAGTTCATTTCAAATAAAGTCTAAATTACTATGTATAATAAATACTGAACATGTATGAAAATTTACTTCTATTAGCTGTCAAAGACTTTGATTTACATCACTTAAATTAGCCAATTATACAAATATTTATTTAAATAATACTACATGATTCACTTGAAGAGTTATTTTGAGGAACAGTTGTTATATTGAGGAGCATTTTAAGTAAGGACTTAAAGGACAAAAAGAAATGAAAATAAGACAGGCTAACAAAATTTCAAACGTTTATTTCTTTGCAGGTACCTATGATGTCTAAGAGATGCAGCATTCGTGACTCAGGATAAGGATCATGCTCTGTTTGTCTCCACACATCATCTACGACATCCCGAGTAGTTTCTACCAAATCAACAACTTCCAATAAGGAGAGAGCGTCCAAGTTATAAAACTCCTAAAACCAAAATTCATTAGTTTGTAAAGATAATCATATTTAAACCTTGGGTAATACAGTATTCCAGGCTTTTTCAATGGTTATAACTGTAATATTTATCATATTATTTTCTCTACCTTTTCAGATCAGGCAATAATTATTTCTTTATGCAAATGTCCTACAAGTTCCTCCATACAAACAAATTTCATGAAAGTCAGAAAAATCAACTAAAATTGTAAAATCGTATTCATTTATTTACATACTTTGTATCTGAATTCATTTTTTTTTTAATTTACCCCATAGAGGTAGCCTCAGCTCAACAGAGGCATTCACATGTCTTTATTCATTCATCTATAGCATTGTATGATAATTAATAATAATACAACCATAGTACAAGTTTTATTATACTGTATTCCATCACCGTTATCAAAAAAGCTCATGGCTCGGCGCCTGTGGCTCAATCGGCTAAGACGCCAGCCACGTACACCTAAGGTGGCGGGTTCGAATCCCCAGCCCGGGCCCGCCAAACAACAATGATGGCTGCAACCAAAAAATGGCCAGGCGTTGTGGCGGGTGCCTGT
>CAUYQV010009287.1:0-11454 GCA_963574575.1 Galagoides demidoff | reverse complement strand
AATATATATGTATGATAGCAGAAACTTAAAACTCAGCAGGAGAATTGAAAATAAAGCTGACACGCCTATGGTCCCAGCTACTTGGGAGGCGGAGGCAGGAGACTCGCTTGAGCCCAGGAGTTGGAGGTTGCTGTGAGCTGTGATGCCATGGCACTCTACCCAGGGGGATAGCCTGAGGCTCCGTCTCAAAAAAAAAAAAAAGAAAGAAAAGAAAAGAAAAGAAAGCTGACAAAATATTCCAGAGAATTAGGGGAAAAAAGGCAAAGATGTGGAAAAATAGAATGGAAATCTTAAGAAAAGTAGAGCATATTTTCAAAAGTTCCAGCTTTGGGCAGCACCTGTGGCTCAAAAGAGTAGGGCACGGACCCCACATACCAGAGGTGGAGGGTTCAAACCAGCCCCGGCCAAAAAAAAAAAAAAACACTGGAAAAGTTCCAACATTGAATAGCAGGTTCTTAACATCAAGACATAAAAAAGAAGAGAGAGAAAGCAAGGGAATAAATTATTTATAAAAAATTATCAGCAGTCGGCAACATTAATTTTCAAACTAAAAAAGTGCATGAGTAGCTTTGGTAAAAATTCTCAAGAAGAAATGAGTCTGATGAGGTCTTTGAAATTTCAACTAAACAAGTAAACCAAATTTCTAAAACACAGATCCAGGTCTAGTCTCTTTAAACTCTCGTAATACCAACAAACTCTTCGCAACTCAGGCAACGTAAAATGAAGAGAAATTATTCACAACTTACAACTACATGCACTCTGTATGTAGTTTTATTATATTTAAAATATATTGTAACAGGTTCATCATCAAAAACAAAATGAGTAAGATATCATCTTTCTCCAAAGAGCTCACAATTACATAGAGAAAGACAGACACACAGATTTTGTAATACAAGTAGTGAGCATCCTGCCTACAGCATAAATACCCAATAATTGTTTGTTATCAATATTCCTGTTATTTTTATCATGAACTAAATGCTACAGTAGAAAAATCTATAACTCCCTAAATTAATATTTCTGTTTAAGGCAACTCCAGCATAAATCACCATGGGGTATTTTAGGGAAAACTCAACTGAAACTTCTCAATTGCATATATCATAGAAGAATCTATAGGAGAAAAAAATTATAAAAGAAGCAGCAATGATGGGATATATGTACCACCGATTCTTAAAATGTATTACAAATCAATACTGAAAAGTGTTATTCTGGTGCCAGAATAGAGAAATCAATGAATACAAGAGGCCCCAGAAACAGACCGATAATAACCTACAGAAATAATCTTGACATTTGAAAGAAAGAAGAAAAGGGTTGGGTAAATCAATCAATAGTCCCGAGAAAAATGTTTTAATTATTGGAGAAGAAAAAAAAAATCATTCAATTCCCTACCTCATGCCATTTAGCAAAATTAAATCCAATATAATCTGCTCTTGCTTTCCTCTCAAACCTCATTTCTTACCCACTTTTTCTCACACACCCGATTCCAACCACACAGCCTTTCTGAAAAACACAAGTGCTTATACCTTATGGCTGTTGAATTGAAACTCTCCCTGCCTAGAGGTTTTTTCCTGGGATAATCATATGGCTCAGTCTTTCTGCTCAAATGCCACCTGTTCAGAATTCCCCCTCCCAGATGACCCAGCCCAGAACAGCACTCTCCACTCTCTCATCACTCTTGTCCCCTAGGTATGGGACTCAGCACCAGCTGACATCACACTATGTATTGATTTGATTCTGTCTCCCCACTCAAATGGAAGCTTCACTCTCTATCTTCAGTATTTAGAGCAGTGACTGGAAGATTGTGGGTTCCGAATAAACATGTGTTAAATAAAATATTAAAATGTCTGGTTCGGTGCCCATAGCTCAGCGGTTAGGGGCCGGCCACATACACTGAGGGTGGAGTGTTCGAACCTGGCCCGGGCCTGGTAAACAACAATGACAACTACAAAAAAAAAAAAAAAAAATAGCTGGGTATTGTGGCAGGCACCTGTAGTCCCAGCTACTTGGGAGGTGGAGGCAAGAGAATCACTTAAGCCCAGTAGTTTGAGGTTGCTGTGAGCTGTGATGCTACAGCACTCTACGCAGAGCAACATAGTGAGACTCTGTCTCAAAAAAAAAAAGTATACACACACACACTTATATATGTCAATACATATATGAAAAATGTCTACCTCACTGGAAATCAAAAAGAGAGAGAAAAGAAACCCATATTGTTACATATTTTTTATCAAATGGGGGGAAAAATGCCAATTCAGTGATGGACAGGATATAGAGAAAAGACATTATAATAAACTTGTGGTGCAAATGTAAATGGGTATGATTTTTCTAGAAGAGGATTTGACAGTACAATATTTTAAAGCCTTGAGAGTACATAAACTTCTTCCCTAGAAATTCTACTTAAGAGGAATTATTTTCAGGAAGTAATTAGTAGTTTGTACAAATATTGAGCTGTAAGAATGTTCATCACAATGTGACTCGGAGTCGTAAACACTGTGGAGTTCTTTGGATACTCAGGGTCCCTTAGAACAGTTGTTCCCTCTCTGGTCTCATCACCAGATTTCTAGCACTGCCTGCCTCAGGATCTTGAGACTCGTCTTTCTCCCTCTCCAGCAAAAATGCCTTTGCTTTCTTTCTCTCTAGCTCCTTTACACAAGGCCCACACCTTAATGTCTTATAAGGCCCGACAGCCCATGGTGGGAGCTCCTACCCATTGGTTTTGGCTTTGTCAGCCTCTCTGGGAGTAGAGAGCCCACTACAGAGCAGCCCGGGCTCCCAGAGAGGACCCAGTTCTTCTTAGGTTTTACAGAATGGTTAACTATATGTGACAGATAAAGAGATAAGTATTACTATCCTTTAAAGTAATAAAATAAAACCTTGAAAGAGTAAAAAACAGGCTGAGGATTTTATTTATTTTTTATTTTTAATTATGATGAATGCATAATAATTGTACATGTGGATCATCATGAAAGATACACAAAAATCAAGAAACGCAAAATCTGCCTGGATAGAAACAAATAAAGTGCTCCCAGCAGCTGATAAGCAGAGCAAGTTGAAACGAGCATGGGTGAATCAGAAAGGATGTCAGGACTGTGTCTCCTGAAGGGACATGATGGTCCTTTGCAGAATCTGTCTCAAAACTTTCGTAATGACCTACATGTATCTTTATAGGGTACATGTGATGTTCTGATACAGGTACATAAGGCAAATTAACCAAATCAAGGTAATTAGGGTATCCATCACCTTAGGAATTTAACATTTCTTTGTGGTAGGAACATTCCAACTCAACTATTTTAGTTATTTTAAAATATACCCTAACTTACTGTTTACTGAAAAAAAATGGATGTTTCATAAATGGACACATCATCCTTGCGCAGAGGCCCTGCCAATCCTCTCTGGGGTGTTCCAATTTTAGGAGATGTGCTGCCCAAGCTAGCACGAGGCAGAGAATATTAGCAGGAAATTCACAGAAAGAGGAAATGCAAATGGCTGACCAACAACTGAAAACATAACCAACCTCTCCACGGCCAGATACGTTCACAACAGAACAGGGTCGGTCTGTTTCTCTCTCATCAGATGAGTATACACTTTTTAAAAAATCATTGATAACTAACAACGGAGGCAGCAAATGTGGGGAAAAAATAGTTGCTCTCACAGAATGCTGATTAAAGTGTGAATGATTTCCAGAAAAGTATCATGGCAATATCTAATATCTATATATCTAGTACCTAGCAACTAATTTCAAATGTGAACGCTCTTTGACCCCCAAAACTCTACATTTTAGAATTGATGTCTATGACAGAATAGTATTAATATGAAGACTACACACACAAAAATATTAACTGTAGAATATTTTTTTTTAATTTTTTTGAGTCAGGGACTCACTCTGTTGCCCAGGCTAGAGTACTGTGGTGTCACAGGTCATAGCAACCTCAAAATCTTGGGCTTGAGCAATCAATCCTCTTGTCCCAGCCTCCCAAGTAGCAGGAACTACAGCCATATACCACTATGCCCAGCTAGTTTGTCTACATTTAGTAGAGAGGGGAGTCTCACTCTAAGATCTGGAGTTTGAGACCAGCCTGAGCAAGAGTGAGACCCCCAGAGTGCTAGAATCACAGGCGTCAGCCACCACATCTGGCTTACTGTAGAATTTTAATAGTACAAAAGAAAAAGTTCACAAACGCCCATTAAAAAAAAAGGAAAGCTTAATTAGGATTCCCCCATACCATGAAACATTATACAAAATAAAAACCTTGGATCTGTATGTACTGATCTTGAATGTTAAGTGATACATAACAAACATATTAAGTGATAAAATCAAATTGCGGAATATTGGGTATCTCAATAACCCAAAGTCTTTACACATATTTACTCATTTTTATACATGTAATGTATACATTATATACAATTATAAAACAGATACTATCAGCATTCTCATTGTACAGATAGAAATATTGGTGTTAACATAGAAAACCATGTGCAAAAACACATTATCCATCCTCTAAATGGTTGGAATAGTTGTAATCATGAATTTCTTTAAAGAAAAGAAGACAATAAAATATGAAGAGAGACAAGGTCAGGTTTGCACCCAAACTTGAACCTGAGTGGTTCACGGGACGATATTGAACATGTTTCTGACACCATGGGGGCAGTGTTTTTAGAATGAGGGGTTGTTGTGACAGGGAGAAAGGGAACAGCATGAGGAAGTCAGGTTCATGTCTATCTTGACAAACCAGGGAAGGAACAGAGAAATCTGAACTAATGGACACACAGTAGGAGGCAAAAGGAGAGGAGGAAATTCAAATATACGTGTCCAAAATAAAACTTAGGGGAGAAAGTATCCGTATGTACAGAGGATACTGTGAGGGAGAGGATGACCGAGGTTTGATCAGGAACTAAATGCACGATGATGATGATGATATGATGATGTTATCATCTCTGAGAACTGCAAGGGCAGCCGTGGTACCTTTCCAGGGAAGCCCAGTTTCAGTTAAAGCTGATGAGAACACTAGGTTGCTAGGAATACCTCAGGCAAAAAAAAATGGAAAAGAAATGAGAAAATACTGCAAATTAACTCTTGTACATTTCTCTTAAATTTCCTGCGTGTTATTAGACCTCATAAATACTTAGTAAGGGAAGACCGTGATGCTGATAACTAAAATAAGATTCAGAGCCTACAGATTCCATTTACCTATACCGAGTCAGGGCCTTGTTATCAAAATAAGTTTAATTATACTAGAAGCATAAAAAATTCCATTGAACGGCTCCTTTTCTCAGCGAAATGGATATAGACACTTCCTTTTTTAAACACGGAGATTCAGAATAGAAATCCAGTGCATATATATACTCGAATATTCAACTGTACCTATTGACAGAGCCTCCAGGCACATACCCAAAAATCCACGGAACATCCACACACATTTGAAACACTATAAATAAGCCAGACTCAAACCCTCAAACTAAAAACTTCCTTTAAAAAAGGGAGCTGGGTGGTTAAAACCTCGAGCTTTGAGCTAAAGTTCTGCTTCGTTCCAAATTTTTGAACTGCGTTTCTCTCCTTACTCAATCTTGAAATGTGTTAAAAAGTGGGTCTAGGAGACCAAAACCTTCATTAACTTAAACTAGGGTGACCAGATTTTATCATTTGTAAAGCAGGACAATATGGGGGGGGGGGCGGGGCGGGGGACGGGGCAGGGCAGAGCCTGACAGTAATGCAAACTTTGATAAGCAGTTCTCAATAATCACTTCTCAATAATTATTTGTTATTATTACAGTTTAACATTGTAAAATTAACAAAAATAATATAAAACTCATATTCTGGTGAAATAGCCACATGGCAGCCGAAAACCGTATATTCCCTTCCTGTTCTCCTGCCCCGTTGCTGCATTCTTTCCAAAAATTGGGACTTTTTTAAAACACCACGGGACAAGGGACAAATTGTTAAAAAACGGGACGTCTGGTCACCCTAACTTAAACCTATTTTATAAAATGCAAGAGGTTTTCTAGATGCCTTTAAGGGATGGACGCCTTGGAAAAGTTTAAAAGATGTATTACGTATCTATTCCCCCCAAAAGGCAATTTATTTATACAGTCCAGTACATGCTGAAATTCCATTTCCTATGTCTGCTTATCAATATCTTAAATTCTCTATGTGAGAATTCAGTCTCAAAATGAATGAGACAGTACGAAACCCTCAATTACCAGAGATTTGGTTTCCTTTGTTATACTATTTGTACCAATGTAACAAATCAGACTAGCTTATTTTAGAATAAATATAAACAAAATGGATTTTCTACTGAACCTTCAATAACCAGACATTCATGAGTCAGATATTCCCTGAGCCTGAACATGTTAAAGATTATTGTAAAATAAACCATAAGCCTAAGTTTCTTGAGCCCATATCTGCCTGTATAACAAATAAGATTATTTAAAATCTCCATTTTTAAAAATCTTAAAGTGACTCTACGAATTGATGGACCATAGTTTACTCTCCATTGGTCCTTGTGAAAAATCACAGGAACCACGTAAGTCTGTTTAAGCCTTGCTGGATTCCCATCCGAACCTTGACCCTGAGCTCACTCCAGGGAACCAGATACAGAAATTCACACCACATGTGCACCTGCCGCCCCCAGGCAGGGTCACAGTACACAGGAAGGGTCTTCTGATGGATCTGATAATTTTAAGAAATGCAAAACAAGTCCCTCTTCTTCTTAACTTGTACCTTCATAGTTTGCTTCCATTATGGGATGAATTACACACATGTGCACATGCTACTGATTATTGCCAGTTAAATTCTGCTCTCTTGAGTGATGATATAATTTCACTGTCATGGGCTGGAAATGTTTTGTATGCATCAAATGGGTCTGAGCCATATGTATATGAAAAGTTAAATTTTCTAGTAGCCAAAAAGTAGTTTTAATATGTTCTATTGAGCCTATTATTTCAAAAGTAGTATTCAACACAAAGTTAATATAAAAATTACTAAGATAGTTTATGTTCTTTTTTTTGTATTGTTTTTAAAAATGAGCATTTATTTTGTACATATAGCACACTGCGATTAGGACTAGCTACATTTCAAGGGCTTGATAGGCTGATGTGGACGGTAGCTACTAGGTTACATAACACAGGACAGATCTATGACATCAAACAATTAAGTCTTCAAACTTGTCCTAGAAAAAGTGCCATATACCTCACTGCTGAATGTCACACCATTGCCTTCAAAATACTCCCTTTGGGAAGCTAGGAGCCAAGGCCACTGCCTAGTCCACCCTTTCTAGCAATTTTGGGATTCCTCTTCTGGAATGACATTCAAGGCTGTCATCGTACGAAGCCTGACAATTAAGTTTGTGAACTTATCCTAGAGAAAAGTTCTATATGCCTCATTGCTAAATATCACTCCTGTCACCTCCGAAGTACTCCCCTTGGCTGTCTGGTGACCACAGTGACGCTCACTACCAAGATATATGGCACTTCTTCTAGGATGAGTTTGCAGACTTAATTGTCTGATGTCACCTATACTTATTCCAAGGGAGAAAGAAAAAAATTTAAGATTAACTGTGATGATATAAAATGCTCTCTAAAAATAACCAAAAACGTTGGCTTTGTACTACATAAATGGCTATCTGATTGCGTCAAAGACAACTTCTTAAAGATTTCTTATCTGTAGAGCCAAAAAGTCCATTTCCCATGCCATATCATAGACTATAATGGACCATTTTACTAAAGTCAGCACATTAGGGAACATCGTAGCCAAAATTATGCTAACCAGACATTTTCTAATAAATAGTGTACGCCTTAAGTTACTTAGTGCAACTCTGAATAACATGTCTTCACACCGCAAACCAAAACTGCCTGTGAGCAGAAATAAGTCGAATTATAAAACATACAGTTTACAACTTCTCTTTAAAACATACATTATATTCTACAAGGCAGAATTTTAGACTACGAGAAAAATTTGTAACCACGCACAGCCATAAACACAGAGTCAAGAAACACTAAAGGAAAACTAGAGCATCTATTTCAATCTCCTCTCAGCTTCATCGCACACGCTGAAAGGGAGACCCTTCCTCTCAGCCCCTACCTTCTCTTTTCCATATGGATGGCATTCCTGAAAACCCAACCAACCACCAAAGCAAACTCGTCTCTCTCTGTTTTGAAAATACTGGTTTTGGTGGCAATTGATTTTACTATCCTCATATTGTCTACTTAGGTAACAGTCATTCAAGGGTTCTGTAGTAGGCAAAATAATGAAACTCCGAAGACGTGTATGTCCCAGTCCCCAGAATCTGTGCGTGTGTTATGCCGCGTGGCAAGGCAGGGCTGAGGTTGCAGGTGGACGCACATTGCCAACAGCTGATCTCAGCCTGGATTACACAGGTGGGCCCCATGGAGTCACAGGTGTCCTTAAATGGAGAAGGGGGAAACAAAGAGAGCCAGAACCAGACAGGTGCCACAGTGAGAAAGACTCGACTGGTTACTGCTGGCTCTAAAAATGGAAAAGGCATTTGAACCTAGGAATGTGGGCAGCCTCTAGAAGCTGGAACAGGCAAGAAAACGGATTTTCCCCTAGAACCTTCTTGAAAGAACACAGCCCTGATGATGCTCACTGACCTATAAGATAACAGATTTGTGGTCTTTGTAAGCCAATAAGTTCATGGTAGTTTGCTATAGCAGCAGTAGGACATTAAAGCAGATGTTATTGTAATAACACTGCCAAAATGTGAGACACTCAGACCTTTCCAAGTACTCGGGGAGTTAAGGTCACATAAGCAAAACAGCATAAACAAAACAGTGACCTGGGACTTACTCTGTCCTAGAAATTATGCAAAATGCTTCATATCCACTTAACCTTCACAATAACTACCTGACAGAGGGGCCTTTTATAACCCCTGAATTGTCAATAAAACAAATGAAGGGCAGAAACGTAATTCATCAAAGATTACACAGCTAGTTAACACTGGAAGTAACATTTGAATCCAGGCTGATTCCAGAGCCGCTGACTTTGACCCTGAGGCTATACTGCAATTTCATTAGGTTTTTTTTCTTTTTCTGACAATATGAAATGGAGACTTTTTTTAATGTTTCATGTACAATTATATTTCTTTCTGAGTAGCTTGTTTATACCCATTGCCCTTTTTTCCCTATCGAGCTTTTTATTTTTATTGATGTTCATCATTCTTAATGATTTGAAGTAGCCCTATTATATTTAATAGCTACAACAGTAACTCTTTCTAATGTTGCAAACACAGTATTCCCTTAGCTGAGTCTACAGTATCCTTTGCCTTCTCTTAAGTGTAGCCTAAGGTTTTTTGTCAAGATGCCTTTTTCAAGCACACCTCATCTGCTTAGAAGAACCGAAATAGTGGGTAGACAGACCATCATGCTTACTACATTATCAGACAGGGAAGGGGGAGTTCAACAGAGAAGCAAGGCAAGGGGCAACACCAAAAACAAGGAAAAAGCAGGAAAACAGGGACTGGCTAGGGAATGGGGAGTGAGTCCCCAGTACCAGAGAGGGAGAGCCTTTCTGCAGTCCACGTTCCCACTGGGGAAAGGTGCAGGAGAGCACCCGAACCCTCCCACTCACTGAATTTAATGTAGGGAGCAGCCAGGAGACTCGGAGAAGGAACCGCTCCAGGGAGGGAACCTGCCCTGAATCCCATGCCCTATCTGAAACCAGAGCTGTCCTGCAGGAAATGCTAAAAAGAAGCCCTTCAATATAAAAGAAAAAGATGTTAATGAACAATAAGAAATCATCTGACAGTATAGAACTCATGGGTGACAGTAAGAAACCAAATACATAACACTCTAGTACTGTAACTGTGGCATCTTGAATAGGAGACTAAGAGGAAACTCTATCAAATATAACCCAAACTTTTTAAGAGATAGGCATGAGAAGATTAAAGGAGAAAGGCACGTAAACATAACACCTGATCCATAGAAGCACTTATTAAATGTTATTTAATTGCTCTACCCTATTTATTCTTTCCTTGCAGAACTCTTGAGAATATTTTTATTTTATTTAACACACTTACATAATGACTACTATACACCAGTTACTATTCTAAATGTTTTCTATCGAGCCAGGCATGGTGGCTTATGTCTGTAATCCTAGCATTCTGGGAGTCCCGGGCAGAAGCTCAAGAGTTAGAGACCAGCCTAATCAAGAACGAGATCTCATCTCTACTAAAAATAGAAAAACTAGCTGAGTATCCTGGTGGGTGACTATAGTCCTAGCTACTCCAGAGGCTGAGGCAGGAGGATTGCTCAAGCCCAAGAGTTTGAGGTTGCTGTGAGCTATGATGCCACAACACTCTACCTTGGGTGACAGAGTAAGACTCTGTCTAAAAGGAAAAAAAAAATGTTTTATATTAATAAATGTTGATGCATTTAATCCTTATAGCAACCCCATCATATGGTGCTATAACTATTCCACTTTAAAGATCAAATAAGTAAAGTACAGAGAGAAATAAAGTAACTTGAGTCAAGTAACACAGCCCATGTTGGCTGAAGCAGGGATTCCAACCATAGCATGCTTGTAATCACCACCTACTGCCTTGTTATTTTAATGCCTAAGTAATTTCTTCTTAATTACTATTTTGGATGAGATCTTATTTTTCTCATCTTTTAATTACTGCTGCTGGTTAGGGAACCTATGTTTTTAAAATTCATTCAAAAATAGTTACTGAGGACCCACTATGCACGGGCACTGCTGCAGTCACCGACAAGCCGGCAGCTGGAGGGGGCAGGACAGGGTAAGGACCAAGATTCCTGTCCTCGTGGTCTCTACAGTCTGACTTGGGTAGATAAATAATCAACAAATGAAATATCAGACAATAAGTGACAGCAAGAAAAGTAAGAGGAACGCAGAGTGCTGTGCGTATGGAGGGTAGTTGAGGGAGCCTCTGGGATGAGGGGGAACATTTGGAAGAACATTTCAGGAAGAAACAGGTTAACGTGTTCAGAACAGAGAGGAAGACCACGTGCGCGCAAGGAGACTCGGCGGGGAGAAGGCGGCGGGGAGGGGGCCGGATTGCACTGAGTCCAGCGGCCGTTCTGACTTTGGCCCTGACTGATATGGAAAGCCACTGGAGAGTTCTGTACAGAGAAAGGCCGTAATGTGACTCACACTTCAAAGATCATTCTGCTGTCCTGTTAAATTTAGTCTGAAAGGAGAAAGGGTGGAAGCGGGAACTCCGTTAGCAGACTGCTGCAGAGAGGACAGCGAGAACAGGGTCATCGTCTTCGTCTTGGCAGTCAGTATGTAAACCATGCATTAACAACCTCATCTCCTGGACACACCCGCAATACGGCCACGGTGGTCAGCTGTCCAGGTGTGCCAGCCTCGGACAGCAAGACCCCAGAAGGGGCACAGCCGTCTATGGGCCCTAATCTTCCTCAGCCACTCCAAATCCTCCCGGAGCTTGTTGTCCAGACCATTGGCCAGGATCTGGCTGTCTT